>DWHP01002993.1:0-13830 GCA_018247895.1 Parnassius honrathi
AGCAATCTTTATTGTTCGTGTACTGAGCATGTTTACTATCCAGTCAATCAGTGCCGGTTCAACATTATGTCTACTTAATGCACTTTTTATGCTGGAGAAGTTTGTTCTGTTAAAAGCACCTTCTATGTCTATGAAGGAGCCTAGACATATTACTCTGTTTTGGATGGCCTCTTCAATCTTGGTTATTACATGGTGGAGTGCCGATTCTGTCGATTTACCTAAACTATAGGCATGTTGTTTTTCGTGTAGCGGTAAGTTAATTAGCGCCGACCCTCTCAACTTCCGTTCACACATCCTCTCCATCGTCTTTAGGAGAAAGGATGTGAGGCTAATGGGTCTGTAGGATTTAGGATCTGTATAGTCGCTCTTACCTGGTTTGGGTATGAACGTGACTTTCACTTTCCTCCATCCCCTAGAAACATATTTAAGAGCCAGACATGCTCTCATTATAGCAATAAGTCTGACTATTAGGGCTTTACCCCTAATATATAATAATATGCCGTTAGGTCCTGCCGCCTTATAGGGGAGGAATCTATGAATGGCCCAATGGATTTTGTCCATCGTCACCACTCTCTGTGCTATTATGTGACATATTGTACGATATATCACCAATTGCATACCTTCGGCGGCTTTGAAGAGTTGTTTGAGTTTGCTTGAACGAAAGAAAAAGATATTTACATACAATATTATACGTGAAGAAAGTACAAACAAACTATGTACAAAATTAAAAAAGCAAATTTTTTATACTCTAATTCGAATAGTATCTTTCTTAAGGAAAGATTTGATTACATCCGCTTAAAATGTTGGTGAACGTTTTAATTGGATCAATAACTGTTTTTCTATTGCGATACTTGATAAGTCCAAAAGACGCTCTTGACCTTGTGTATTTTCTCAACAAAGTTTAAAGGTTTTACATTTTCCTCGCCGAATAAAAATTTAACAAACTTTAATTCATCGCAAGTATTCTCCGTTTTCACTAAACATCTTTGAAAAAGCATAAATTTGCAACAGACACAACAAAAACAAACAGAGTATGTAAACATTGAAATGTGAAGTGAACTTGCGAACGTATCATCGCCCGCGCGTCCCTGCACTCGGAAACAACGTCATAGCTAAGCCCGGCTTTTGGTTCCGTAGTAATTTCTATATAAACATTTCGTAGTTTTATATTTCATTACAGGTTAGAAAGGGAGCGATCGTCTTCTCGAAAGCCTGGTAAAAGCCCACGCGTGCCAGAAAGACAACTAAATGCTTAAATCAACTCCTTGTTTTTATTAATTTTGACAGTTCATTGCGTTCGCTTTGAGACAGAGAGAACACGAATCAGTGTATTTCGAATTGAAAGCAAACTGCCAAGTGTTGACGTTACATAAAAAGGCTACGAGGTCATGGCCTGCGTAGAATAGAGGAGCACGCGGGAAATTTGAAGTAGTTTGAATCAGTTTACGAGTTATTTTATTAGTTGATATTATTGATTGAGCAGTTTGAAAGATTGAAAGGGCAAACCTGGCTTTTCGGCTTCTATGGAGGCTTCGACACTGATTAACAGCAAGAGGGTTACTGTTTCTTCTTCCCCCAATGTACACCCTGTACAGGGGACTGTCTTTAACACCTATTACGATAAATTGATAATTCTTTATAGAACCATGTCCAGACATAGCACTTGTTGCTGTGTGAATCTCAGGTTTATTCAGTAGTATTAGTTTCATTTAGATGCGAACAATTATTGCAGACAGGGCCTGAAGATTGCCGAGAAGCCAAGAAGCTTGTCTGCAACCTTCACTCTCTCTTATCTGTGAATGAACAAGCCTAAAAAGAATCTGTAAAATCTGTTCTGGCCCCAGGGCATTTAGTGCTGATCCTCCTCTGGCCAGTTTGTCAGTTGCGTACGTTACTTTTAGATCCACTCTGGCCTATGATGATACAAGGTCATATTATTGTATTTATATATCTTGTATTAACACAGGTGGCATTCGTGTATTCATAACCCCCAAATCAATCACTTTGCTACAAAGAACTAGTAATACCTCCGTCCATGCTTTTAGTCAGTATTTGGATCAAAAAAAGGTCATACTAGTTAATTTAGCGCCAAATGTTTTTTTTTTTAATTGTTACATTTACTAATTATTATTTCTATACATAGTTTTATTATGTATTATATCATGTAGAATAATCAGCACCATCATTAGATAGTAGTAAAAATTGTTAAATCTAGACTTGGAGAGTGAGTATTGAAGTAAATGAAGTACTGAAGTTATTTATGCTTCTTACTTTGAAAGCCTATGAAACTGTTGAAAATAGCCCTCCCCTATAGACTGCATTCTCGGCAAGGCGGATTGGCAAATGCTGATTTTTATCATTTTCATTGCTTTGAATTGTTGTTTTATTTTCCCTCTTTTGCTTCCACGGTATGACACCACTATATAGTTGCTATATTTACTACTTTTGCTCATTTTTTTAAAAGAAAAAATGTAAAAATATTTTCTTTTACATTTTGTGTAAAGTACCACCACCAAAAAAACTGTTCCAATGAGCGACGAAACTCGTGTCGGATGTCAAACCATGAGTAATGCCTCATCTAAATATAAGGCAATTGATTGACTAGAATACTATCTTATCAGGAATACATTTGATTTCTCGGGTGCTGACCCAAAATTTGTAAGATATTATGTTGAAACTAACACCTTTTATTTCAGCTGACTGGTTTGAGCAAAATTCTTCAATCTGAAGTAGCTCCCTCATTGCGATCTGTTGTCGTACTCCCTTTGCAATTAGGTTGTGAACGAGATGAAGCATTAGCTCGTTTAACTGAAGGAAGGGTGCCTGCGTGCACTCATGACTTAGTGCCAGATTTGCTGAGAACTAAACCGGAACCTCAAGCAGAACAACGTCTTCAACAATTTAACCATAAAGCCAGCACACTTAGTCATGATACAGCTCAGGTAAGAATGTTATAAGTATGTTACGAGTATGTTATCAACAAATATCACTGTTAAACATTTGATGTCTGTTGTTATTATTTTTTAAGTTAATTTACTAATAAATGTTTGTTAATGCAGAAACAAGTTGCTCAATTTACAAAAGTCATAAGTCATGTGTGGGAAATTATATCAAAAGGACGTGAAGATTGGGAGGGTGAATCTATGAGATCAGCAGGTAACACTTTAACTTCACCATATACATTTTAAATTTGTAATGATTGTTTTAAATCTTTGTGAGACGGCATTCTTGTTCTTGTGATATTCCGAAGTCCACTCAAAAGTGTAAAAAAATAACTAAAAAAATTACTGAATGAATACTTAAAAGTTACCCTAGCGTACCTTATACTCAGAATCACCGAACAGTAATGGCTGAAGGTCATACAAGTTTATGCACTAACCTCGGCATATCGGGATATACAGAGGTTGGTGCGTAAATGGAGGAAATGTATGCAGATATATTTAGAGCCATGCGTTCTTCCAAAACCCAAAATACAGTGTTAATGAGATATTTCAACGCAAAACTAGACGCAAGAGAGAACAGTGAGCTCAAGGTAGAGAAATTTGGTATAGGGCAATGGAACCCAAGGGGCCAGCAGCTGGCCGACTTTATGTAGAAAGAGGGACTCTTTATGATGAACTCTTTCTTTCAGAAGCGGCCCCACAATCACATTTGTGCATTTTTATTGATAGCCGCCATTAAAGTGTGTAGAAAACACGATATTACTCAGCATTTTTTTATTATTTAATTTGATTGAAAATATTGTATGACGCCTTAAGTAAAACTGAAATCTTACAACAATGTTTTCTAGACGATATCAATCAATCTTACAACGATGTCTTCTATACGATATGAATAACAAGCTCCTAGAAACTTTCCATGCGCTCGGAGCTAAGTTCTGCAAGACCTGCCGCAGAAGATTACACTCTTAATTTTATGGCTGTTAAACGGGAAATGAAGCTACTCTTCAGCAGATTTAACATCATATAGGCAACTCAACAATCAGATCTATCTCCAAATGCATGCGACGGGACTCATGCAACCGAATATGGCAGTGTCGTTATTGGGACACCGGAGATTTTGAGTGAGATTGAGAGGTTCCATGGGCAGCTATACACACCACCGTTGGAGCCACACGCAAGTGTGAATAAAGATCCGAAATCTTATCCGACACTATTCCGGACGTCAGTGTGAGTCAGATTAGAATGGCTCTCCAGCACCCTAAAAATGGGAAGTCCCCGGGCGAGGATGGAATTACGACATAGATTCTGAAAGCGGGTGGAAAATCGGTACTCGAAGTCCTTCAGAAGCTCTTTAAGTCCTTCCTCCATAGCGGCTCTACTCCCGAGGCATGAAGCGGAAGTGCGGCGGTCTTGTTCTTCAAGAAAGGCGAAACACTCTTTTAAAGAACTATAGACCGTTTTCACTTCTGAGCCGTGTCTACGTGCTATTTTGGAGTCATTATGAATCGTCTCGCACGCAAACCCGACTTCCAGCCTCCAGAACAAGACGGTCACCCAAAAGGCCTTAGTACCATAGACCACATACCAAACCTTTCGGCAAATTATACAGAAGACCGAGAAGTACCATCTGCCATTTTTCCTTGCCTATGTGGACTATGAGAAAACCTTTGTTTCCTTGTTTCCGTTGAAATTTGAGCGGTGCTGCAGTACTCTCAGCGGTGCCAAGTTGACGGTTGGTATATTGAAGTGCTGAAGGCAAAGCCGGAGCGGATCGCTAGTCAGTAATAAAGAGGCGTAACGCACTATACATGCGACGTAGCGTGATTACAATTAAAATACCGTAATACGTATTGGTGACTGTTAGTCACCAATACGTATTACGTAGTAGACTGGAGGGTTATGAAAGTCCTCAGTAGCTTGTTTTTACGTTGATACTAGCGCCATCTCACAGTCACTAAGAGCATTATTTCCCCACTAATTTACACATTTTAGTCAAAAGATGGCGTCACTGCTGACATTTGTTGTTTATATCAAAGCCTAAATTACGCTATATATATATTCGTGGTTCATCTGTGTATTGGTCATGTATATTATCTATGTTGTTCACTATCACAACATGTAATCAAACTAGATAAAGTATGCAAAAAACAATGCGTGAGGTGTATTGTTTATTATGATTATTCTCTGGTTTTTTTGGTCATTTTTGATTGATCAGCTTAACTAAGGAATAATCATAATCGACAGTGCTGATGCAAGTGGGGATTTCGAGCTCTTTCCTCGCTTGTATTCCTCTTTTTATATTCTACTCTCTATCTCCGACATAATAATGTTGCCTAAATATTTCTACATTATGCCGTACATCTATTCTCTCTGTCTATATATATCTACTTTAATTTCACTTATGCGGAATTTCGGAAGTTGCTTATGTGTTATAACATTGACTTTTTCGACACCTGTATATGATAAGAATGCGAAGTTAATAATTATATCTTTATTTTCCCAAAAGTTACTTCTACTTATGGGGAATGTGGAAGTTGTTTATATGTCGTAACACTGACAACGTGAGTTTACTGTATGTGTTCCGTTTAATTTACGATAGTAATGTTTTTTTTTAAAGGTATGCAGCCCACTCATAGTATAGCTGATACACATGCATTAGTAACTGCAGTTGGAACAGGAAAGGGGCTAAGACCTGGCATGCCTTCCATTGTACCGCAAGGGGTAGGGGCGCCAGGCATGGGACCTTCACGTGGGCCTGCGCCGCAACTTGGTCCAGCTGCCCCTGCTATGCCTAAAGCACCTTCAGCTATTAAAACAAACATTAAAGCAGCTAACCAAATACACCCATATCAGCGATAATCATATAAGTGTAATGATGTATTAAGGTATCAAATAAATAAAACTAAACAATAATATTATTTCATTTCGAAATTTTATTCAGTTATTGGCGGAGTTATTTAAAGCTAAAACAAAAGAATACGTAAGGAATTCTGACATTAAATGCTTGAGTTAGAAGTTACAATTAATGACCTAGAAGTACTATAGTAAATCTACTATACTATAGTAAATCCACAAGTAAAATAACATTATTATCGAGCTGAAGCTACAATTTAACATAAATTAACACTTAGTTAAATAGTGTTAATGTTACTTTCAGTTTACAGTATTTACCTGAAACAAAAATTTATTTATATTATTCATTACATTATTATTTATCGTTAATTAAATATACATTATAGACACTTGATTGATTAATTACCACTGTTATTGTATGATAAAATTATGTATGTATTATGGCACTAATAAATTATTTTATATTGCAGCCTAATGGTTGTTTATTCATATAATCAGTTAATTGTAGGGCTGGACTGATAAATAACCTGCCTATTTAATGGAATTTAGTATAACATAGAAAAAAACCTTTTTTCCCCCCGTAAAATATTAGAATGAAGTTGAGAATTAGAGAGTGCACACAGGAGTTGTATACTTTTCCTTCGTCCTAATGGTAAGCTACCTGCAACTAACTTTAAACAAAACAGCCTACATATGTAAGTTTTCATCTCTGGGGTCTATAAGATGAAATGCCTCACAGTTTTAATTATAATTAAAACTATACGTAATAAGTATACTGGCTATACCTATAATATTTATACTTATCAGACCAGAACACTGCAGTGCTTTGAAGGATACAAATAGCAGTGCTCTGCTATTTGTCGCCAGAAATTGGTCTGAAGGAAGTACATACCCAGATAGACTCTTAGGTAGAAAAGTAAAGAAAAACAATAAAAAGTGAGACAAATCTAGAAAGAAAACAAAAAATCTCATGGTATAAAAATCGATAGTGTTATAAATACACAAACAATAACAATTAATGCAGTAACGAATTGATTTATATGTAGATGACATGGCCATAGAGCAACACGGGACACCAGCAAATCGGACGGAAGTACGCAGGTATCACCTCTGTCAAAGTATAAGTCCACGTGGTCCTATGCGTACAATAAAACTAGTCGCAGCCGCACTGCTCACTAGACTAAATCTAGTTGCGCCTGGATCGACGTCCTACAAAAATTGTTTTCGCGAAATGTTCAGTTTTTTGTTGTAAAAAATGGGTTATTCTGTTTACCCAGCGTAAAGAATCCACCCTAGGGTGGATACTCGGAAATGCGTGTTCAACTATCCAACCCCGTCTGGGGTATATTTTATTTCTCTTTCGCCTTTCCCCCTCGGCTGTGTACAGTCATTTATAGAAACACGATAAAAACTAATTCAAATTACTTAGTAGACATTACCTATAAAAATATGTACATAAATATTTCTTGTTTGAAAGATCAATGCTGAAATAAAAGGAGTACATCACAGGATTACAGATTAATTGCAATCTTGGAATAAAATAAAGACGAACTTCCAATCGTAACATTTTTAGTATGCTTGTAAAAAAAATGCCCGGTTCTTTGTTAACACATCAGTGAGCAAAGAAATTTAAAAACCGGTTGCAAACGTACATTAAGTGACGAATTTACCCAGAATCAAATTACGCCTACTCAATAATAAAATTAGTGTTGGTAATTGCCTGGACGTATTGCGGAATTTATAAATTACGCAATAATATTATTTGAAACGAGGAAGTTTGATTTGATTTAAATACAATACGTATTGCGTGGACTTGAATGGGCTGTAATGGTAACGGCAACCAACATGTAATAAGTGTTTTTTGATAAGGTTGGTAAATAATTAAAGTGTATGTGTTGAACTGTACTTGGGGTAAAAAGTAGGAAGTATAAATAAGTCAATTCCGATTATCCACCTTGTGTATAGATGTTGGATAGACGGACACGCGTTTCCGAGTATCCACCCTAGGGTGTCTTTAGTGTGAATAAACGGAATAACCCCAAAAAAGAGATCCGCCACGTCATATTCACAAAAATATGGTGTTACCTCTCTTATAGTAAGTAATTTTAAATCACATTATTGGTATTTACTTTTATTTAAACATTGACCTAGTACTAAATAGATCTCGGGTCCGCGCGCTCAAAAGTGAGCCAAAAGAGTTCCAATTGCGCCTCAGTCTTCGTTTTGTCGACCGACTTAAAACACGTCCAAAATGCCGTACAGAATTGTAAATACGTGTAAAAACTACTTAAGTAAAATGATATAACAGGAAAGCGTATCATATTTTCGATAAGGATCATTTAAAAATAATATTTTCCTTAGATACATAATATGTCATTAAATACGAATTGTAAAAACAATTTAACGTAATTTTCGCTAGAAACTTCATAAGGTGAAAATAATGCAACCTCTATTCGAAGTTAAATAATAGGCTGATAAATTGTCGCAAGTAAAATTGAGCAGTTTTCTAATGATAATATGATTTGAATTAGGATGTAATAGTTTTTTTTATTATTATTATATTTATATACATATTCATACGCTTAATATAGGTTGACTCGGGATACATTTTCGTGAATTTTGTTTTAGTTCCGAGTAGGTCAATGTTTAAACTTAAAAATTACAGCAATAACGGTCGTGTTGTTTCGAGTTTCTTAATCAACATAGACCGCTTTATCATACAATATGCGAATTGGTCGAGCGACTTATCAGTCTGTATCTGAGTTGTCACTGTCACCGAGCGATAGTCAACGTTGGTAAAAAATAGTGGTACTCACGATGTCGTCGATCTTGAGTATGGTGCGCACGGTCTCGGTGGCGAGGGCGAGCGCCGAGGCGGTGACGTGCAGCGGCTGCAGCACGTGCTCGTGGCGCATATCGGTGACGCGGCCGCGCCGCACGTTGACGCCGGCGCCGCAGCCCGCCGCCGCACCCGCGTGCGCCGCGCGAAGTTCCGTCACAGTCTCGATGGGGTTCAATCCTGCGTACACAACACGCCCATATAAAATTGACTGTACGGTTTTGATACTATACATTATATTTATATACATACCATCATTCATCATCATCATTCATCAGTTCTCTTAGTGAACACCTAGACGTGTTCACTAAGAGAACTGATGAATTGTTCTGCGTTGGTACTCGATGGTGACCTATATATGCCCAGTATTACTAAGTTTTTAGGTGGATTTGTGTGCAAGATGCATGAGTCAACTTAACTTATTTGACATGAGATGAAATATTTTTTTTTAATATAGACCACTACTCCATCATTTTGATTCAGATGATGAGTAATATAATCATTATAATTTCCTGGACGTGGAATAGGTTTGGTAGATTGAATCCTACATTCTGTCAGTATTAATATGTCGGCATTAACTTGTAGAGAAGTTAAAGTCAGTTGAAAATCTTCATAGTTAGAATATATACTTCTTATATTTTGGGTTACAATTGTGAAATCTGTTGCTGTAAATTTTAAATATTTGTTTAAATTTTCTACATCACATTGATATGCGGAAGCTATCTCTATATTGTCCAATTCTTGTAAATTATTGAATATATTTTTATCCATTGACATTATTGTTAAAAACAGACGGCAAAGGTCGAATGTTACTAATATACATAATACTTTGAGATATGTGTGGTGCAATGTTTGTTATATATATTTTTATATGTAATTGAAGTGTGTTTATGAAATTTGTGATTTTACATTTATGATATTGTAGCTTATACATTTGATTTACTAAAAATATTGTACATTGTATCTTTTTGTAAACTAAGCAATTACAAAAATGCTTCCGGTATGGACTTAGTAACACGTTAAATAATTGTAAGTTCATAATAAACCCTTTAATATAGAACGCTTTTGCAGATTTATTGCCGTATAAATGATAAATTGATGCTAAAAATAATGTGATCAATGTATATAGTGTTATTACGTATGTCTGTGTATTACGTGTGTGAATTATAAGTTCAGTTTTATTTTTGTATGAAAGATAATTTGAAGCTAAAAATACTGCAACAAATGTACATAGTTTTTGTATACATAACAGTGTATTACGTATGTAAATTGAGTTTAGTTTTGCTGTATGAGAGATAACTTAAAGCTAAAAATACTGTAAAAAAATTATATTGTTTTTGTAAATATGACAATGTATTAAGTGTGTGAATTAAGAGTCTGTATTCATTTTGGCTATTTACAACGATTCTTAATACTAACAATGCAGTGCTTACAGTTATTTTGTATAGTATTATATTAATCCGACTAATATACACAGTTACAAAAGACATAACTAAACCTACAAAAAGTCACGTTTGCAATAGACTCTGTACTTGAGCCTCATTTAAGATCGTAATAATAGGAGAATCATCGTGTTTTCTGACATAGACTTTACCATAGGCAGTCCAGCAATATTTATACTCCTTTGACTTGGAAAGGTCTCTGGCTAAAAAATATAAGCGGGAAGCTTTTGTCGTTAAATGTTCAGCTATGTAAATTGGTGTATCCCCAGCAGAGCGTAGGCCCAGGTGTTTGGCGCAGAGCTTCATCTTATTATTTTTGCTGTTGTAATTCTTACACAATTTTAATAATTCCGTTTTCATGAGGGTGGATGTACTTTCAACAATAATGGGAGTATTCATGTTTTATCTTTTTGGGACGAGTTCTATAAATATCTTTTATGTTAGACTCGGTAAGATTGCAGCCTACTTCCCTAGCAAGGCGTACGACCATATTTACCAGCGTTTCCTTTGTTTCCTCTTTTTGTTTAGGCACATTTTTTACCTCTATGCTAGATTTTCTGGAGTCTCTTTGAAGATCTTCAATTGTGTTTTCTAACTGAGTAATGTGTTTTTTGTCTTCTTTTACTTGCGATTCTAATGACTGTATTTTCTTCTTACATTCTTCGTTTTGGGCCGCAAGAAAGGCAATAGATTTCTCGATACTTAGGTTCGATTTTTGTATACTTTTCTGAGTAGCGGATATATTTTGTAGTTATTTTTTTGTGTGGAAAATAATTCAGTCATCTTCTTTTTCAATGCACCTGTACTATGAGTTTAAGGTCCCTTCACAGCCGCACAACTAATACATTTGTGACAACAATCCTCGACATCTTCACGAAAGTGGACCCAGTAAAACCAATATCGGATATTCAGCAGATTTTGTTTAACTCCGAGATGGCCTTCTGAACTACCAATATGGTACATCTATAGAACATCCACTACTTTAGCTTTGGGGACAACCATTTACAAATGACACCTGTCTCCCCGAACATTTTCCCATTTACGGCACAGAACTCCGTTCTGAATCAGCAAGCTGTCCCATTGGGCCCAATCGTGGTCAAACTTATTGCTGATACATCACTCCACTCGAGCTTGGAAGCACTGGCCTTCATCCAATCCAGAATCGGCTTGATATCCAAATCTTCCTGCTGTGCACGTTGTAGGCTGTCCTTACACTCGTTGCTGAGGTGGTCTGTCCTGATCATCCTTCCTGATACCAATTTCTTACACTCTTGCCTAGTAAAATACTTGCAAACTTCGGGACTAGGTCTTATTGACGATTCGTCTGCGTTGCCATGAAATTTCTCGCTGCGATGTTCGATCACAAAGTCGTATTCCTGCTGCTGTTGGGTAGTATAGTTCGCCGCACAACCCTCTCGAGATCGATCACATTCCCTTTTTATAGTTCGCTTAGGGCAGCTGGATCGATGATGACCCCTTTCTGCACAGCCGTATCACCTTGGGCTGTAACTTTTATTGCGGTTGCGAACTATAGCTACTGCTCCCTAACGTGAGGTAACGGTGATCCTACAATTTGCTTTGGGCAGCTGGATCTAAGATGTCACCTTACCCACAGCCATAGCACCTAGGGCTGTATCCCTTATTGCGGTCGTGAACTGTAGCTGCTGCAACCTCGCTGACGCGATGAGAATGATGATCTTGCCGCACGGCTTCCATCTCCGGTGATTAGGCCAAGGTTTCTTTAGGCGTCACGTGGTGCCTGAGCCTCACATCAGCTCTGACTTCCAGGTCATGAATGCTGTCGATGAATGTCTGCACCAGCATCCCATCAATGATACACTCATTGATGGGATGCTGGTACAGACCGGTATGCTTTTCGAACCAGCTTCTCCATCTCAAGGGCCCACTGTTGCAGGTTTTCGTTACTCCGTTGTAGGCGATCTTTCAGCTGTGCACAAAAGACCTGTTTCGGGTAAGCGTTGCCATATCTAACCACTAATGCCTCAAGGAGCTGCTCGTAAGTCACTTTCTTCCGAGAGCTTCCAGAACAGTTATGGCCTGGTCGCGCAGGCCTAGTGTGGGGGCAGTCATGGCCTGACTTTTATTCCAGTCGTTCGCCTTCATGACAGCCTTGAACTGGTTATTTTAGGCCAACCAGGAAGAAGTCCCATCGAACACCAGCAATTTGAATCCTCGCTATGTGAATTCAGATGTTGTAGCTACTACAGGAGCTGTAATTTCATCCCCAAGTTTGAGGCCGTCCAGCGTTTTCTTCACGTCAGCCATCACGTTGTCAACCCGATTGTTCACTTGGTCGATTTAGATATCAGCTTAAGACAGGCGGTTGTCATGTTTAGCAACCCTATCCTTCGCCTTACTTACCTATTTTCTGAAGGTAGCCTGAAGGTCCTTCATAAGAAGCATCTGTTCTTCCAACCAACTGGTCTGTTCTTCCTGTTGGCGGGCCTGTTCCTGCAGCATCATCATCAGAGCACTTAAGTCAGGTGCTGCAGATTTAAGAGCTGCTGACGGCCAGCCTCCGTGGCCGACGCCTGATTTTCTGACGTCCTCGGCGTTGCACCGCCAAATCGTCTCTTGTCCATTTCCTGCTGGCGTTGACTTAAGATAGGACGCCTTAGGTTTCGTCCTTAGGTAAAATCGTCATGATTTTATCCCACTTCTGACACCAATTGTTATGAGCTTAGGGTTTGTGATAATCGAAACTGCCGATCGAATTACTAAAATTAACACTGTAATTACCGACCACCGATTACAACTTAAAAACCACTAATAACTAATCACACTCAACACTTTAGTTCGCAGTTATATCTCTTCGAAGTATTCGTTTGGATCGCCAATTCAATACAGACTCGGGTTGCGGTCAATACCAGTCTTATATAGGAACTTTTCTACTGAAACATCTAGAATGCTCGAGCACATACCGGTCCCGACCGACTAGAAAGTTCCATCCTAGTTCCGCCACTCAATACTGGATGGCGCTGGTGGGAAATTTCTGGTATAGAATTCTCTAGAAAGCTTCCCAGCTCTGCCACTCGACACTAGAAGGCACTAGTTGCATTAATTATGGCGTGCAACATATATATAACTACCACTAGGCTTGAGTCTAAAGTTAGTTGTGAAAAAAAACAATTAAGCCTTCTATTAGTTACAAACGAATTTACTTTCCAAAAAACCTGTTACCACAGAATAAATAATAGTAGTGCGATAAGTTGGTTACGTGAGAAGTTATACTTTTTTTAATGTTGACTACTACCGACTTTTAATAGCGTACATTATAGTTATTAATCGGATGAATCGCACATGCAAGCTAAATAAAACATCGCTGCGCGTGAGTGTCTATATTACTTTGCGTCTTTTCTCCTTCCTTCAGTCACGGCGAACTTTCCGTGGTTACTAAGGTATGTCAACGAAAAGTAAAAAAAATACATTTCGAAATGTTTATTACATTACTTAGGTGAAGTACCTATTCTGACTGTGATCGACTGTCCATATTTTTGCACCTATATGAGTTCTACGATGCCCAACGCATGCAAATGCAAAGGTATCCACCGGGCACAAAGCTTCCTGTTCGCTAAATGATCATGAAAGATTTTATGCACTTGACTCATACCAATGCCTGAGCTTATGCAAATCTGTTGATAAGTCAATTTTTTGTCAGCCTCTGTCATACGCCGCACAATACCTGTATTATCTTTATTCGTGGCCGCAAAAGGCCATCCCTCACGCAGATTAT
>DWHP01002994.1:0-13828 GCA_018247895.1 Parnassius honrathi
GCGGACAATTCCTTGCCCTAAAACCCTCTCAGAAATGAGCGGAGGCCTGTGCCCAGGAGTGGGACGTATATAGGCTGGAACTTTACTTTACAAATCTGATGTAGTAACGGGGGTGTCTTTTACGTTTTCACAGACTGTAGACTTCCCAGAGCGTCGATTATTCACATAAGCTACGAGTACCACAAAAAAAAAGTAGAGATCATATTTACAATCAAGTTTGCATACTCCTGCATCTTGCAGAGGAACATTATTATTATAGGCTTGAAGTATATTTTAATGAAAGCACGCTTCAAAATGTAGCCAAACATGTCAGCGACACCTCGGACATATGGCAGTACAGCAAGCACACGCTCAATTGTGGCCGGCTTCATTCGTACATTGTGACATAGGCGCGGGACCCGAAGCTTGTTGTCCTGCAAAATTTGTTTGACGTGTTGGATTTCAGCAGCCAGGTTTTTTCTGTAAAAAAATCCCTCCTGCGCTCTGTAACATTGATTTGCCAACGGTAACTAACTTTGAAGGATGACGATTGAAACCACCATTTAAATATCCATCCGTTTGGGTCTTTTTTCTAAACACATTATGTTACCACAGGGCACAGGGTGGTATCAGAATTCCTAATTATTAACACAGCTAGAAATGCTAAAGAATTATTTGCCTTTAACTATATTGTGAACTGAGTTTAAGAATTTAAAGTCTAAAATGAAGTTACTTTATAAAACGTAGAGTTGTAAAAGTGTCGTCTACGTACCGCTTGTAGAATCTTGGTTTAACGGGAGAAGTAATCAGAGTTTTCTCCTGAATGTCTTCCATGAATATGCCAGCGATATTAGGAGATACAGTTGGCTCATCGCTACACCATATACTTGCTTGTGTAACTCCTCCTTCGCAATAGGTAGCCAAATGTAAGGCAGTGTCTGAATAATGCCGCATATTCTACGGGCTTGTAGTTTTGTCCAGTCTTCTGGTTAGTTACAATTGAGATGCAATTCATATGTTTTCAACAGGTAAACATATAAATTGTGAATGCACATCAAGTATGACTAGTTTCATTGTCCGCCAGAGTTATCGTTTTTAGCCTGCTGACAAAGTGTCCTCTAGAAATCTCATTCCTAAGTGGCAAGAAAAAGTCGTAGATGCCTTCTTAACGTTGACTTTAATGATAAAGGTCGTTAATTTTCGTCCCTTTAATTAATAGAACTAAATATTATTATGCGGGAAACAAGTCAGAAATAGAAAAATATAGTTTCAGAATCATTTACGCGAATAGAAAACCCAATAAGGACTTACGGAAATGTGTAAACTGTGATTAAACTTTTAACAAAGCGAATTAGTTTCCAGTGTCTGCGATGGTATATTACCGAAACAAATGCGAAATTAGAAATTCCGCGAAGTAAAACCTTCGTCTACCTGTCCTTTGAAACTAGTGATCACATATATGCATATAGCAGCTTAATACTGCTGTGTTTCGTATGGTGAGTGCACTGAACCGGAGAGAGTTTTTCTGGAGCGAGGCATTTCGTCTTAGCAATGGTAACAACGCATCTGCAATTTGATTCTAAATCGAGGATAGATGCGGATGCTTATACGCCATCGCATCGACTTCCCACCAGTTGGACTGTGTATGCTGTGCTGTCACACCCATTCTGTGAAACAGAAGTGGGCAAAAAAAAAATAGCTTTCTTTTGCCCACTTCTGTTTCAGTTCCCTCTGTCGCTTCTTACGTCACCCAGGGCACGATATTAGGTGGTGGGAATTCTTATATCGAAACACACGATGAAAGAGTATTAAGCCCATGAATCATATTCGATAAAAATTTACAACGAACTATTAACCTTTACATTCATTTTTAAATCATGTAATGTATTCTCCGTAATAGAGATGGGCGACAAAGCACTCAACGAATACGAGAGCTGTTCCATTATTCATTATTGGACGCTATCGCTGCACTTTGTGGAAAACATATCCTCCTCACCTGTATGATGCTTGTATGTGATACATTGTTTGTATTACAAAATAAAACGAGTTATGATTTCTACTACACAAACTAGACATTACGTAATACTAATTTTACGGATATTGCCGCGATGAATTTCACCTATTTTTAATTCCTCAATACTTTTTATTAAATAGGAAGTGACACCTGATGGTAAGTCGATACTGCAGTCCATGCACACCCGCAGCCAACTGCAAACAAAGCAGGCTACAGTAGCGCTATCACCTGTGAAGACTAAGGTGGAATGCCGCACAGCCTGTAACTATACCGGCGTGTTGTCCTGCAAAACTTGCTTGACGTGTTGGAGCTCGGCAGCCAGGTGTTTGCTTTCACAGATCTCTCGTGCTCTCTGAAATAAAGATTTACCCACGGTAGTTAACTATGAAGGACGGTAGTGAGAATAAACATTTAAATATTTATCTTCATTGGTATTTTTTAAATACATAGTGTGGCTCAAGGTGTTAGCACAATTCCGAATTAGTAAGACATCTAGAAAAGCTAAATAATTATTTACTTTTAACTCCATTGTGAGCTGAATTTTTGAATTTATGAAGTTTAATATGGTCTAAAAATGCAGTTACTTTATTTAAATGTTGAATTGAAAAAGTATATTTTTTTCGACAAGCTTCTAGTCCCGCGCCTGTGTCACAGTGAACGAGTCAATCCAGCCACAGTCGAGCGTGTGCCTACTGTACTACCATATGTCAGAGGTGTCAATGACAAGATTGGCTACATCTTGAAGCGTATTTCCGTTTAAACATATTTCAAGTCGCCGAAGAAGATTATCCAGTTTTTACCATCAGTGAAGTGTAATGTCCCTACGTAAGATGCAAGAGTGTACGAGCTTGTTTGTGAATGTGGTCTCCCCTGCATTGTCCTATGCAGGGGAGACCACATTCACAAACAAGCTCGTCAAGGCCATAGTTGCCACACTTAGCAGGCGGGTTGGCAAACGCAGTTTTTTATTAGAGTTGTTAAGTTTTTTCGTTGCAGGAAGATGCCTTTGCCCTTCACCTGTTGCAATTTCTCTCTGCCTGGCGGAATGATGTGGGGTAGGATAATCCTGTACCGTCACAGGGAGCAACTATAAACAAACTTGGCATAGTTTTCTATTAGACCAACGTAATTCGATGTGAGCAAAGCCGGAGGTAGTTGGTAGTATATCATACAAAAAATGTGAGTTAAAAAACGTTCCGCCCTAGTAACGCATACGTAATAATGAAAGAAAATATATGGATTTTATAGAAAAGAAGTGGAAGAAAAATTGTCGGATATAAGTATTAATGGAATGAATACAGGCAGTCCGATCAGCCGAGGGCTTGAGAGTTTGGAAAACGTAACAACCAATTAATTTATTTTTAGCGTTTACGGGTATGAACATAAATTATGCCCGAAAAGTGGAATGATTTTTCTAATTTATTTGCTGAGTAAATTGAGTATTGGGGAATTGTAAACATTTTCTAATATTTCGATCAGGTATACGCGAGCTTATACCCGAAACAAATTGTGCAACAAACAATTTCCATAAATTTGCATAAACATGAATAACCATTTTTAAAATTTAAGCCTGTTTGTTTCTGTTCATGAAATGAAGTTCGGAATATGAATTCTCCGAAGTTCAGCACCGATTGGTTTGAAATTTCGACATGACGTTGCATTTGAATAAGCATGTGTTTTGATATCACTTTTATTTTTTATTTTTTTGAGTTATAGCATCGCCTGCCCGTGTACAGTTAGGAAATTATAATATAAGGAAAATTATACATTTTTGAAATGTATTGATAATGTCCGGTATAAACGACTAAAAAACTTAATAACTATATATAAATGAAAAAAAAAAAGAAATAAAATTCATTTATATGCCAGAAATATACGTCTTCAATTAATAATTACTCACGTGGTAGAGCTACGCTGCAGTTATTTTAGTAGTATAGTTGTAGCAGGGATGGGTCGGCTCGACCGGGGAAGGACCACGCTCTCACAGAATACCAGCGTGAAATAGTAACTTAACGCTGCTGTGTTTCGTATGGTGCGTGCATAGAACTGGAGACCTTTTTTACTGGAAATCTGCAATTTGATTCGTAACTGAGGATGGATGTTGATGTCTATGGGCCACAGCAACCACTTTACCTACCGGTAATGGGCTGCCACAGGAGAACCTTATGTTGCCATCGTTTCTCGGTTCTTCGAGCTATAAGGCCGCTTCATTGCCACTTTAGCGTACTAAGCCGTTGGGCTATGTCAATCACTTTGGGATTACTGTGAGTATCCACAGTTGCGAAAGACCACGTCTCAGATCCATAAGTCATCACTGACAACACCCACAGGTGTACAATCTAGTTTTCAAGTTTTGAGGTATAACAGACGAGAATTCCAAACGCTACCCAGCCGAGTCGAATCCGTCGGTTGACCTCACGGTCAAAGTTGGACTTACCTAGTCAGACTATTTGCCCCAAGTATACTCGTCAACTTCGAGCTTAGTGATCCCAACCACTACCAACATGGGTGTTACAAGGACGTTACACATGGCGTCCGTTTAGTCCATGTTTATCTTAAGATCTATCCTTTGGAAGACGCTATTCCGGTCATTGAGGATAATGCTTAGGTCCTCTAGTGACTCTGCCATAAGAAGTATATCGTTGGCAAATAAAAGGTGAGTAATGTACTCACCATTGATGTTAATACCGTATCATTTCCAATCCAGTAGCTTGAAAACGTCTTCCATTGCAATGGTGAAGAATTTTGGGGATATAATGCCACCCTGTCTTCATCTGCAGTTGGATAGGTTTCATAATCTGGTTCTGTACTCGGATGACTGTCGTAGCACTACTGTACAAACACTACAGCACTTGATATACTGACACTCTACTTGACACCGCTACTGGGACTGCAGCACCGCCCCAATTTCGACGGAATCCAATGCCTTTTCACAGTCCAATTTCGACGGAATCCAATGCTTTTTCACAGTCCACATAGGCAAGGCAAAGTGATAGATTGTACTACTTATTGGTCTTCTGTTCAATTTGCCAAAGGGTGTGTATATGTTCTAAAGCCTATGTACTAAAGCCTTTTATAAAACCAGCTTAATCAGGTGGCTGGAAGTCATTAAGTCTGCATGCGAGACGATTCATTACGACTATTGAAAACAGCATGTAGATGTGGCTTGAAAGGGAAATCGGTAAGTAGTTCAAGAGACCGTTATCGCCTTTCTCTATCAAACGTAAACATGTTTTTTAATCTACTACCTTTTCCAAATTAGGTTTCTCTATCTAAAGAAGAAATGGCGCAAGAGCCTCTGTAGGTAGTCCTTTTTTATCAGTTTTAAAGGCCAACAATAGTTAATCAAATTATATTCTTTAATAAAATTACACAACAAAACACAAAACACGTAAAGTTAATGTTTTTTTAATAAAAGAAGGTGAGATAAACTAGTACACAGTCTACATGATGCTAAGTGGATGCTATGGCCTATAGAAATTTTCATCTATTCTCGATTGAGAATCAAAATGCAGATGTGTTGTCACCCCTGAATACTTAAATATGATGCCCCATTTCCATTAACAATCGTCTTCAGTTCTCTAAACTCACCATATTATGAAACACAGCAGCTTTGAGCTCCTATTTTACTCGGATATTATATGGCTGGTAGATATAGGCTTACACTTTATTTAAACTTATATTGGTTATAATTATTTAACCTTGTTACTTGACCACGTCACGCGGTGATGATGTAGGTGGATATATTACCATAGTCCGTCCTGTATGTATTGTAAGAAGGAAAGGTCAAATATACTTCAAGGCTTTTAATGGGTGACGACATGCAATCCCGTTTAAAACAAAATGTGTATGACCCAGACCGGCCGCGAGGAGCGGCGTTAAAGTGCGGGAAACCTGGTACTGTAATCGCTAATCTGTGACGAGCAACAGAGGAGAGGGCCCAAATGGCCTATGGAGAGTTATTATACATATGACTTACCTAGTTCCGGAGTAGGGTGGACCACAAGGCGACGTCAGAGTTATGTAAAGGTAGTGTGGGTGTGTATGGGTAAGAAAGTGTATTATATGATCTGACTTCACCGAGGTAAGCGGCCACACCCACCGTCGTTGCACTGCTTTACAGGACGCCCTCATTTCCGAGCGCCGAACTCCAGTCTAACGTCACTTAGCACAAAACTATAATCTACGCGACGCGACGCGTAACGTGACCTCCTTTTGAATCACAAAGTTTAGCGTTCAATCGACCAAGCAAAATCACTTCGTACTATATCAAAATGCTACACAAGCCACACATCAATGCCAATAACGGCATAAAAGTTCCTTTAATCACTCCAAACTCAAGAAAGTTTCGTTATCACCGATAGGAACAAACACGATAATGTAAGAAGGCAGTCGTAATGCAAAGCAATTATTATATTATTTCTCGCGACCTACAAATAACACGGGAGACATACACACTCGATTCTTCTAGACTATAATCCAAATTATTCAGTGCGATATCAAAAATGCCGCATAAGCAACCTCGACACAATTAATAGCAAGCGAAGTTAAATTAGTCACTCAATCTCTAATAAAGGCCTCTTAGTCACGTATATTAACGAAAATAAGCTAACACAATAGTGGCCGTCAAGCGCTTAATGGTTTCAGTTCAACTCCTCGAGGCTGCAGTCGCGCGGGCGACGCTCCAAACAGACTACCGAGCGGCTGAGCGGCGCGGCCACCGTTCTCGACAAGAATCTCTCCCCGCGCACCCGCTATCAAACCAGTTAGAATAGAAAAAAGTATTACCTGCTGAAATACGTAATGCTACTATAAAAGAAAATCATTCAGATCCTACTGCTGGCCACTTAGGAGTCTTCAAGACTTACAAACGTCTGGCTCTCCGATATTACTGGCCGGGTATGCAGGCCGATATCGCCAAGTTTGGAACTTAATCCACGCGCAGCTTAGCGCTAGGGAATTTTTAGCTTCCTAGAAGTGGCATTGAACTTGACTGTGGCGCATATAGCGCTACTGGAAGTTTCCCTAATGCTGGTCTCCGTCTGGAATTCCAGGATTCATTCATCCATCCACCTTCCTAAGCTTTACTCGCTACCGTGCTGTGTGCTAACGGACTGTTGGCCTACTATCCTGCCAACGGCCATCGTCACCGTCGGACCTGGGTTATCATCGGCTCCGTCTGCTAGCTGGCTGTCTGCGACCCTAAAAATCTTAGCCTGAACTTCGCGTCCGTACGTCAGGCAAGTGATCCCCTTCCTAAAACCTAACTTGTATATGTGCGGAAGTAAGATAAATAATAAAATATTTTACCATAAATATTGACTATTTTTAAGAACCCACATCTTCTGAACCAACTTAACGGTACATCACATATTCATTATTCATATGTGACTAAGTGTTAATTACTAGACCAGACTAGTTAAGTGTTACTATAATTTGAAAATGAGAACGTCTTCTTCATCACAATACTCAAGATTATTAATCTTGAAATGATATTGAAATCTTGCAATGATGTTGTTCTTTAAAATATTGAAAATTAGGTGCAATAAATAAGGCTATTTTGATTTATTTTACGATTCTACGGGTTTTAGGGTAAAACCTAAATCCTAAGTGAATACACTGGTTTCCGTGGTAGTTCATGAGTATTTAAGAGATTATATGCTTAAACCGTGTACAATTTTTGTTCGCACGGCCGTATCTTGTCTTTTATATCTATGGATTTAATTTAAAAAAAAGTAATTTGGAAAGGAATTCCAAAATACACATTGGAGAAAATCTTTTCGTGAGCTATCTGGTAAAATGTGTACAATATAATGTAAACGTTTTATACAAATACTAGCTTTCCAGGCAGACGTTGTTCTGCCCTTTTTGACGACGATGTAATATTAAAAATATTTCAATTCCCAAAAAAAATTGTGGGTCACTCATGGGCAAAAAAACTATCCTATCTCTCAAGTTGGATCAAACTGCACACGGTGTGCTAATTTGATCAAAATTGGTTAAGCAGTTTAGGAGTCAATCGCGGACATACAACGTGACACGTAATTTATATATATTAAGATTAAGATATCTTAGATACTAGACTTTTACTTTAATCATTTAGGTAAGATATCTTCATACATCCCATGTTATAAAGGATGTAAGTACAATGTTTTAATAAATTTATAGTAAAAGTAAACTTTAGCCTATGTAATTATCGGTAATATCTCGATAGAAAATAAAATTTGTTCAGTCTCCAGCCTTAATTTCATTTTTGGATTGAAGTTCAAAAAATTAGACTAACTTTTATAAAAACAGATGTGTTCAGTGATAAAAAATATCAACGAAGCACAGTTTCAAACGTATTTTTAAATTTAAAGATAATTTGTTTAAATAAATAATAAATCGCAATAAAGTGAAAAGGAGACATTTAGCGTTGAATTCTTCTCAGAAAATTACACGAAGAAAAGTCTCAGGTGTTTTAATTCTATCATTGTATTGAAGTCTGAAAGAGACACTAAGTTTATTTCAGTGAGTGAATAATAATTCTCTACTTTTATTCACAATCGGCTGTATTCAGGATTTAAAAATATCACAGACATACAATGGCAATCGTTGTTTTTGTCTTAAAAATATATTTCTTTTAAATGTCGACTTCGAGATATTTATTTACAAACGGTTATAGCTATGTGTATATACACATCGCGATAAAGCGAATATTCTCGTTGTCGCGATGTGTGTGGCCACATATTCGTGAATACTTCGTCACTTCGTGCGAAGTCGCAATCACATCGCTTCGCTATCGGCAAAGTCCCACACATCAAAGCGTTTTATGGCGATGAACTTCGCTTGTACGGTCACACTTCAGGCGGCCCACAGATATCGTGTGTAGCAGACGTGTCTACTGAATTAGGATTTAGGACGTATCATCGACAGTGACAATTTTTTGAAGTAACAAGCAGATAAATAATTTGATGAGAGGTTTTGAATAAATAATGCAGGCATCTAAAGTTGGCCAAAAACGTTGTAAAAATAATTATTCGATGCCATATAATATAATATAGATCGACCGCGGCGTCCATTTTGCGTTTGGCGTATGTTTAACACGATAAACTATAGATGAACTTTACAAAGTGCAGTACGGCCAGGCACCAGGTGACAGAATTCTGTCGCGATGTGTATGGCCTAGGCACAAAAGGCATGACGTGGGAATATTTGCAATTTTAGAACTAATATATTTACTTATTATATTTCTTTTCTTGATTTTGTGGGAGATATTTTTTGACTTAATTTATTGATTTGTCATGTAATCTCTAACAACTCAGTGTTATCAAGTGTTAAGTTTATACATATTTAATCACACAACGTGAGATTCATTTTATTAGATAAATACTTGTAACTTTTAGGTAGTGAAAACTAAAATATTCAAGATATTCCTTACTAAAATATATTTTAGTATTTATGTAAGATTTCGATTGGCCTTTCACGATGCTCCATCTCGTGCCACTGCTTACAACTGGTTTAAAGAGTTTAAACATGGTTGCACTAATCTCACCGACGATCTGCGTGAAGGAAGGCCTTCTACGGTGATCAGTGTTGTTCGGCGTATGATAGAGACTGACAAAAGATTGACTTATCAGCAGATTCGGACAAGCTTAGGCATCGGTATGAGTCAAGTGCACAAAATCCTCCACGAACATTTAGCGGTCAGGAAGCTTTGTGCCCGGTGGATACCTCATAATTTGGCAGAGGCCCAATAACTCCGTCGTGTTGATTGATGTCGTGAAATGGTTCAAAAATTTTACGCAAGTGACTCAAATGCGCTGTTCGACATACTGACGGGTGACGAAAGCTGGATTTATCGTTATGATCCTAAAACTAAGAGACAGTCTGCTGTCTGGACTTTTCCTTCCGAGGAGTTGCCAACTAAAGGGAAGAGAGGTCAAAGTGTGGGAAAAAAGATGGTGGCCTCGTTCTTCGAAACGACAGGTCACTACGCAGCAATTGTTTTAGAGGATCTAAAAACAGTTACTGCAGAGTGGTACACTAACATTCGTATGCCACTTGTCTTGGAAAAGTTCGGGAGAAACAACCTCGCAGTAGGATCCACCTTCACCACGACAACGCCTCGTCGCACACCGCCAAGCAAACAATCGACTACTTGGCGACGTCAGACGTGGAATTACTAGGTTCCCGCACTATAGCTCCAACCTCGTACCTTGCGGTTTTTATTTATTTCCGAAAATAAAAGAAAAACTTCGAAGACAACGTTTTATGGATGCCGAAGAAGCAGTAGCTGCGTTACGAAATGCCGTTGTGGAGACCCCTAAGGACGAGTGTGCAAAGTGCTTTTCTCAGTGGTTTCTTCGGATGCAGCGATGTATTGCTGTAAATGGATACTATTCTGAAAAGATATAATAAAACAAATAACTTGCTAGTTTGTTCTAAGGACTTTCAAAGTCACCCTCGTCACTTTTTGATAGATTTTTTTTCAGGAATTAAAACCACAGAGAAAATAAATCAAATAAGTAGTTTACAAAATCACATAAACCTTAACGTTATACCCGTTACCTTGAAGTAAACATTAAATCACGAATCTAAAACTCTCCAATCTAGTAAATGCTGTTGAAACCTATTTAGTATCAAAAATTACCCCAAATTTGTGAAATTTTAATAATAAAATAACAATCGTTCATATTCAATCACAAGGCTCAAAGGACGGCGTATTAATTAAACTAAACACTTACTTTACCAATGATAGGCCATAGTGAGAGAATGGAACATATATAGGATAACCTGTGTTACAAGTATTCCGGCACCCTACCCTCGGAATATTGTTACGGATTTGTCTCAATGTAACTTAACATTCAAAGAGGTTTAACATTTCGTAAGATACAAAATGGTACGATAAATAGACAGTAGATATTAGGTAGTTATACATACATAACAGTATGAGTGTGTGCACGAGCGCGTGTGTGTGTTTAGGTATACATTCAGCACTGAAACAATGTCTGCAAAAGTGTTTTAAAAATCGTTTCAGTTTCGTCATATGATTTTAACTGTAAGTATTCAGTTACGTGGTATTTATACGTGGTAGAGCCATACTGCAATTATATTAAAAATATAGTTGTAGCACGAATGGGTCGGCTCGACCGGGGAGGGACCACGCTCTCACAGAATACCAGCGTGAAATAGTACCTTAATGCCGCTGTATTTCGTATGGTGAGTGTAGAGAACCGGAGACACGTTTTACTGGAAACGAGGCGTTCCATCTTAGTCCTCACGGGTGACAACGCATCTGCATTTTAATTCGGAATTAAGGATAGATGTAGATGACTATCCGCCACAGCAACCACTTACCATCAGGTGAACTGTGTGCTCGTTTGTCGCCCTATCCTATAAAAAAACTGTGCTTGCCAATTCGCCCACTAAACTTAGCAACTATGGTAAAATTGCCCTTATGAGAAAATCTATGGGGAAGTGCCTATGTTTAGCAGGGAACTTTTCTAGGCTGTAACGAATGGAACATGTGTGCGATGTTTTTATTTATCACCGAGTACAATTTCACTGGCGCACGTGAAGATCGAATGAGGATTACCAACCATGTTAGCTTGGCCTGTAGAATATCGCTAAAGTATTTTTGGTTACGGTACGAATGGGTAACGGGAAAGGACTCTAAGTTCTCACAGTATACATAACTGGATCTTAATACTGCTTCTTTTCGTATGGTGAAGGAAGACAACCAGCGACTATTTTTAATGACTTGCATTTCATCTGAGGCTCATGGACTTCTGATTATAACTGTATTATTGATATTAGGAGTGCGCTTAATGCACGGCTGGTAAAATCCAAAAGACTGTACTGCACTACAAAAACAACAGTATTTATTTCACTTATAATAAGCAAGTGAGCTCGTGATCTATTACGTACTTTTCTAAAATGCCTTTTGCTTGTTAAAAAGACGATTAAAAAGAAAAAAAACGTCCCATCCCATATATTAATAAGCCACTGCTGAACAATTATAACACTATGATATTGGCTTAGTACAGTCTTTTGAATTTCACTTACCGTGCGTTAAGCGCACTCCTAATATTAATAATAATGTTAGAATTCTTTCAATGTTAAGTCCCTGATTTTTAGATGAAATACATCGCTACCAGGTTTACCAGGTAAATGGTTTCGAGTTTTTAATAGTATAAGGGTAACAAGCGAGCACACAGACCACCTCATGATAAGTGGATGCTGCGACCCATAAACATCTATATCTATCATCGAATAAGTATCAAAATACAGACGCGTTGCCACCGCTGAGGACTAATATGGAACTCCATGTATCCAATACCGTTCATGAGTATGTGTACAATAATGTTCTCTGGTTCTCACCATAAGAAACACAATAATATTTGACTGCTGTTTTACGCTGGTATTCTGTGAGAGCGAGGTCCTAACTAGGTCGAATCGACCCATTCGCGCTACAACCATAATATAGCTGCAACGTTGCTCTACAACACTCTTCATATTTGTCAAATATTTCCGTGCCATGGGCGTTGCAATAGACGACTATAGCTAATGTCAAGAATCGCAAGAAGACTTCCCATTAGAAGACGATACAACCATGCCGTTATACATAAATACCTTGACCATGCGATCTCCAATTAATTTATCAGTTTACAGAGTTACAATTAAGGCAAATGCTTCCAAAGGCAAAGACCTGTATACAGCTGTGTACTTTGAAATAGTTTTGCTAGCTTAAAGAGGTGAAAGAATACTCTCTACAAATAATAATTTGCTTCAAGCGAAGCGTCACGTTTAATCTCAATATTTTAATCTGAAAATAGAGATAAGGACAATAAGAAAAATTTTGATCCCTTTTTCTCTTTTATGTTCAAGACTAACTTCATCTCATTCTTGACACATGATAATTTTGTTTATTCGCGTACCTCGGAGTCCGTCGTAGGAAATGTTTTTGTACGTACGTACGTGCGTAATCCAATTTTGTCAATCATTACATATTCTGTGCGTTTACAGAGAACGTGAGAAATTCATGCGTTTTCTTTATAGGTGAAATTGTCAAAATAGAACCGTGAAATACCTAAATAACATTTAACGAAATGGCGATGGATGGATTTCTTATAGATGGAACACTAAGAAGACATTTTTACTAGATGTACCACCCTCTTCCCAATCTGTCACCAAATAGCGGTGCTAGCATTGTTGCGTTTTGGTCTGAAGGATATAGAGAGCCAGACGCAGAACAATTATTTCTAAGCTATACAAACACTTGTCCCGTGCAGGATTCAAACTCACGACCCACAACGCAACTTCTACTTCATAGTACAAGTTTATAGAGTCAGAAAAATCGTTATCGTTTCAAATGTTACTACTATAATGTGAATGATGTAATTTTTTATAGTTGGTGCATATTTGTTACTAATTGTATGAATTATAGTTTCTTGTGCGATGGTGGCGTAAAATATTCCCCTATAGACTAATGCCAGAAGGGTAGTATGGCTTTTTATAAATGCCGGAATAACCATCTTATTTACTTCACCTGAAAAACAAGCGACGGGGTGCAGCTACAAATTTACGACACTTCTTCAGCTAAAATCACCGCAGCAGCAGTTAGAAGAGTCCATGTCCCTAAGAGGAATATATGGAAGATAATATATATTATTAATCGTACGTGGTAGAGCTACGCTGCAGCTTCGTTATGGTTTAAGGATGATTAAAACGACTCGACCGGGTACGAATCACGTTCTCACAAAACATCATCATCATCATCATCATTACAGCCCTTCACAAGTCCACTGCTAAACATAGGCCTCCCCCAAGGTACGCCACAAAGCACGGTCCTGA
>DWHP01002995.1:0-13827 GCA_018247895.1 Parnassius honrathi
GCCAACACGCATTGGGGCAGCGCGGCGGACACTTCCTTGCCCTAAAACCCTCTCAGAAATGAGGAGAGGCCTGTGCCAACAGTGGGACGTATATAGGCTGTAACTTTACTTTACTTTTACCGGACGTCTATAGCCAAACCTTATATAGTCATGGAAAAATTAAATTGCACGACATAATTCCTCTAATCTCCTTTCCACCAGCTTGTCGTTTTTCATGCGTGTAACAATGTAAATGAAATAATTACTCAGCATCTGACTTTTCGTTAGATTACACCCTGAATGTCTTCAAGGCAAGAGTGAATAAGCTTCTATCAAGTTAATTCACTGCATTTTATATTCTTCGGCTTATCCGTTACTTACTATTGGATGGGATAGAATAAAAACATGCTCATAATAGTAACAACATATCTAATTTACCTTGCCAAAAGAGCCCTTTCCGAGGACCATGAGGAAGTTGAAGTCCGAGGCTCGAATGACGTCAGCAGCTGCCATATTGTGCGGCACTTCTCTATCAGGCGGTGGTGGAGGTCTACGCGCGGCCACACTTGTCGCCTGCAAAGCCCATTCGAGTATTATTAGGTTTATTAAAAAAATAGTTTAGTACCCGGTCAACCGAGCTTTGCTCTGCGTTATAAAAATAAGTTATATAATACATCGGGTAAAAATTTTATTCGCATTTTGTTTGTATAAAATTGAAGAGAAATCTCTTTAGTTGTACTGTTTGTATCTGGGTAGTTTTATTATCAATACATATACGACCTTAAGAAAAAGAAAAAGTAAAAAACACTTTCCAGCCATGTTTTAATTGTTTTTCTGTCCGCCAAAATCAATGAATCTAACGAAGAAATTCGATACATTCCAAAGTTTAATTACAAGAAGGGGTAAAACGCGACTCAAGCTGCAAAAAAAATTTGTGACGTTTATGGACCTAATGCAGTGTCAGTAAGAGTAGTACAAAGTCGGTTCAAGCGTTTTCAGTCCGGGAAGTTTGATGTCAAAGATGTAGCTCGCTTTGGTCGCTCTCATACGGATAAGTCGATGCCGTTTATGAAAAAATGGGGCAAGATCGGCATATTACTAGTAACAACATAGCCGAGGAGTTGAGGATTGAGCACAAAACAGTTATGAACCATTTCAAAAAGTGTGGCTACATAAAAATGCTTGATATTTGGGTACCACACAAGTTCACTGAAAGGAAACTCATGAATCGTGTACTCATTTGGGATTCTCATTGATAACTGGTGATGAGAAGTGGATCACCTGCGACAAGAACGTGCGAAAAAGATCAATGTCAAAGAGTAGTCAAGCTTCACAGACTGTAGCGAAACCCGGATTAACACGCAACAAGGCGATGCTGTGTGTATGGTGGGATTGGAAGGGCATCGTTTATTATGAGCTTTTACCGCCGGGCAAAACCATCGTTTCGGATCTCTACTGCAGACAATTAATGAGACTCAAACAAAAAATAGAGAAAAACCAGTCGGAATTGATCAACAGAAAAGGAGTGGTCTTTCATCATGATAACGCCAGACCACACACATTTTTGACTGTTCAGTCCTCACCTTGCCTCCCTCAGATTTTCACCTCTTTCGGTCTCTTCAGAATTCTTTGAGTAGTATTAGGTTAACATCAAGAGAGGTCTGTCAAAACTACTTGTCAAGTTTTTTGATCGGAAATCACAAGATTTCTACGGCAACGAGATTATGTCACTACCTACAAGATGGCAGTAAGTTGAACGAAAAGGCACATATATATTATAATTAAATGTAATTAAACTTTAAAATACGAAGAAACTTTCCGACTATATATTATGCGCATATAACCTTAATCGCTCAAGTCTTTCAGAAGTTACATAATTACGTGATGACACCAAAGTATGCAAGCCAACAGCAACACTATCCATCTCAATGTAACACAAGGCAACCTCTCAGCAGTAACATCTTCCTTGCCTGCACCAGAACAACTATCAAAACGGACAGAACCACGATCCTACTTTAGCAGGACTACTATGTAGATTGACTTAGGCGAAATCACAAACGAGGGTATATCAAGAAACCTCCTCTTTTTTCGATATACCCTCAACTGGAGTTGAGGGTATATCGAAAAAAGAGAGGGTTTCTTGATTATTATTTTTTAGTTCGATTTAGTAGTAGATTTTTTATTTTTTAGGTTCTAGGATTCAAGTTTATTCGAGGTGTACCTCGGTTTGAATGACGCAACCTCTTCTATCCGGAATTTTATAGACGACGCACCGACATATTATATTATTTTGTAGTGTGTTGTTGTTGTCGGTCATATTTAGATATAGAAAAATAAGCATTCCCTTTCACCAACTAACATATTGCACGCACAGAAAATCTCAATTATAATCTAAAAAAGAATTTGTCTTAATCGTTACGTTTAGCAGAGGTCTCTTCTTCGTGGCTTTTCCTGGTCTCCACTCCGGGTATTTTATATCTGGTATGGATACGAGATGGTTATATCGTCATCTTTCGCAAGTCACAATATCTTGTCTGTTTGATAGTCATACAACACCGACGGGATTAAATGAACGACTGGGAATTGTCTACTCGCTAATCTCTTGCCGCTTCTTACAAGGTCTCCCGGACTTATTGAAACGATTCCCTAGCTTTCTTGTCTTTCAAAAAGCTCTTCGTAAAGTTCAATTGTTGAATGAAAATATTTTGACGTTGACTTCACGGCCTATTGTTATAAAGTGCAGCAAAATGTGTAAGATGACAAAGATGGCGAAAATGTCCAGAATAAGACATCACAATTAATTATTAAAATATTGGTTTACCTTCATTTGGGTCTTTAGTTGAGCGAGATCGGCGCCCTCTTCAGGCACCGGCACGTTGTAGAACTCTCCTTCCTCTTGTGTCAGGAGCTTGAACCATCCTTCGGCCGGAGATTTCATTACTTCGGAGATCCCGAACGATAAAGAGCCCATGAAGTCGTTTCGGGAGGTGCGATCCCAATCCCATAGCTGGAATATGACTGATTGTTATTTATTTGAGAATTTTAAACGGTGAAGCTCTCGATGTGACTGCTGACAGTAGTTTATAGATGAATATCCCTCAATCAAGCTTGAACGCTTTTAAGTTGAACACCGATATTGAAAATTGACATAGAAGTCGATTATGTCATGGAATCAGTAATAGGACATTATATTATAACAAAAGTCATCAACAGCCCGTAAAGTTTCACTGCTGAACAAGGACCTCACTCGTTGTAGAAATTATTTGCCTTCATTTCCATGCCTAACAGGCGCATCGGAAATCTCAGCAGACGTCACGTACCTTTGAGGCTTCTCTTCATCGCCAGCCTGGATATCTTAAGTCTGGGGTTATACAACAGTATTAGTGATTCCAGAGATTCTTATCGCTTTGACTCAGACGTCTGTACTGTGGTTTGTCTTGTACTGCATGACTGCTTCGTTTAAAAAAAAGTTTTGGAGTACACCCGATCTATAGCTGCTCTTCGTTTAGCGATATCTCTTTAGGATCATGAGATAGGTTCTAGGATTCAAGACTACAACTACACCTCATCAACGCAGTCAGTCATTCAATGTTATTAATTACGATAAAACGTGCTCGCAAACAATGAAATTCCTATTACTGAACGGTCGTTAGTTGGCTACTATTGTTTATACGGGTGCGGGATTCAAAGAACTACAACAATTTCATTTCTTTGTTATCCTACAATACAAATGATATTTAAATAATTCCTATACTAACACGTTGTTGACAATTGTGTCATTAGCCTCGAAAAGATTCGTAAAATCCTGCATACTATTATCATTTGTAGTACTACTATACCAAGCAATTTTTCTCGTTTTAGTTGAAACACACACACACACACACACACACACACACACACACACACACACACACACACACACACACAGCACACATTAACAGTCAACTTACGACCGCGGTAGTGAGGGGTTGTGGACATCTAGGAATTCTGAAACCTATCTCACGATTCTGATGAGATATTGCTGAAAGGACAGCAACAATGGATTGGGCAGCTCGGCTAAGAATACAGGTTTTACGTGGTATAGCTATGCTGCAGCTATATTACTGGTATACTTGCAGCATGCATGCGTCAGCTCCACCAAGGAAGGACCACGCTCTCACAGAATACCAGAGTCACACAGCAGCTTAACGCAGCTGTGTTTCGTTTGGTGAGTGCAGAAAACCGGAGCCCCTTTTTACTGAAAACGAGGCATTCAGTCTTAGTCCTCACGGGTGACAACGCTTCTGCATTTTGATTCGTTATCGAGGATATAGATGTCTATAGGTCACAGCAACCACTTACCATCATGTGTGGACCGTCAGTTGTCACCCTTATACTATTAAAAATAATACTTAATAAAGTCGCCAATCACGACACTGCGGTAGCAAGTGTCGTAATTGGCGAATAGGAAACGAAGAGAATAGAAAAAGAAGTCCTATCACACACTAGGTAGGACAAATTTTCTGCGCCAAGCAACAGTGCGTTCACTACCGTATTCCAGCCTGAAGGGTAATGAGTGCCACTATAATTATAGACCGCAAGGCATTCATCTTGCTCCTCGGCAGTCTCTTCTGTTGGTGAAAGTGAAGTTGGTTGCATGTGTCCACGAGCCACTCACTAACAGATGGATTGCAAGTCTGTTTGCATCTTTAATTTTATTAAAAAAAAAACGAATAGTGACATTTATTCTTCTACACATTACAAGGCCAGTTATTTAATTTTTATTTAAATATAAATTTTTATTTTAATATAGCCAAAGTTTTATTTTAATTTACACCCGCGACGGGAGCGATCATTTAGAATCGTTGATAAATTTGGTATCGGCCCTTCGAAGTACGCAGTAACCATGCAGTATAAACGACTCCATCTTCGTAAAACGTTTATCTTCGCGATAGATATACGAGGGGAGTTCAATGTATTCTCGGTATGGGTATGTTAGAAAAAAGATAAAATTATGATTTATTTTTATTTTTCAATATGATGACATTGCCATTGATATCGCATATGACATTAATACATTAACTTGTACGTGGAAAAAGCTTTTCTATTTCCTTGAAAAAATATTCTTCGCTTTGACCTGAAAAATGCTCAATTATAGCGGAATTGAGCAAATCGCTTTTCCCGAAGGTTTTTTTCAAGTTTGGGAATAAAAAGTAGATCTGGGCTGTGTATGCCATTGCATAGACTCCTGTTCACTATCAGAATCATAGTAGCGAACCCACGTTTCATCTCCCGTAACTATCCTATCGAAAACACTTGTTGGGTCGTCACCACACAGCTCTAAAAAAAACCTTGGCGGAGATCATCGTCGATCATTTCCCTGCCACTTTTGAATTTACTTAACCACTTCTGTATGGTTGACATTGAAGAAGTAGATTCTACGACCACCATTTCTTCATGGATGTTTCTTTTTTAGTTTTTCCTTATTATATAGTGAGAAATTTTATCACCGCACGGTGCTCCATTTTTCTCAACATTGTCGAGTCAGTCATTCCTGTTGTCTACGCCAGAAGTTACATAAGAAGTAATTAAGTTATCAAGACGAAATTTCATATGTACATCCTCAAGTAGTCAAGTTAGTTAATTAATTTTTTAATTACCCACATCACCTTAATACCGAGAATACATTGAACGCCCTTCGTAGTACAGTAATTTTATCTCACGATGGCGAGTTGGTCTTACTTGCAGTGTAGGTGCACATGCATATTGTTTAAGTGTGCGTAAGTTAGAGTTAAAAATTATAATCGAGTATCGTTAGACGAAAAGTTGTTCGCAGTGATATACAAAAATAATTAATGAAATAATAAATAATATGCCCTTTACAAAGCAGAAGTGTGAAGCTCGCCCGCCTTCTTGGGATAAAACAACTGTAAAAGATAAAATAAAACTAATTCTACGGATTTTATCGCGTTTAATATTGGCTTACAATTTCCCGGTCACAAAGAGGACTGAGGTGTAACATCCTGACGTCACAGTAACGAAGGCAGAACGAGTTTACAAAATCCTGAAACCTTGCACTAGTATGCTTCGGTCGTCGGTGCTTCACATCGTTTCATACCGAAAGTCTGCAGTAGGTCAACGTGTTTAGGATCATAACATTAGAATGTAAGCCGATTCCTACCAAAGATGAATAGCGAGGCTATTGAAATTAAAAAAAAACATTCTAATTTGAACATAGAAGATGGCTGGGTGCTACCATCTGCTTGGGATCCCATAATTATTAAAATTTAATAAATCCAAAACCAACGTCGCCATAAGCTAACCTTTATCTATAAAACATTTAAATAGCTTCCATCACATACTAGGTAAATTAGGAGGAAGGGTTCGTTTCCTGTCTGCCTTCCAAAACAAAACGGACTGGTCGGTACAATTCTTTTATCTATTTACACCAGTAGAACACGTAAAGATTTGATGATAAGAGATATCCAGTATAATTACAGACTGCAATGCATTCCATCTAAGACCTCAGATGCGCTCTAGTTTGATATTAGGGTCCATGTTTTTTTTTTAAATTTATTTCGAAAGCCAACAGCGTATACAGTAAATATTTAACATTAATGTAACAAACTAAAAGTATGGCCAATAACAGGTTTTCCTTATATCGCTTGATGGTATATTGTTGTTGGAAGAAATAGGAATAAAAACAATCTAAAAGACAAATCATAAGCAATTTAGTATAACGAAGGTGGTCACAAGCTCACTGTAACATATAACTTAATATAAATAAATAAAAAAATAGGTTGTAGGATTTTTCTGCTCGTATCCATCCGGTAATAAAAAAGTTAGGTACATATTATAAAGTATGTGTATAGAGGGACAATAATAAAAAATAATATTAATTACCTCAATAAGTAACCTTCGGTCTTTGTCCTCTGGCTTGAGGTCGAAGGTTATTGTCTCGTTCCATACGGGGTTGAGCGTGCTTCGGATGGTCTTGGTTTTTTTCTTCACGTTGTCCGAGTCCGGGATCAGCTTCAACTTCACGTAGGGGTCCGAGAGTCCGTTAGGGTCCATCGGGATCAGATTGCGGCCTTGCTTCACTGTTTAAAACATATATATACACATATTTTATTATCACTTCCGTCTTTCAATACCTGAATAGAAATTTCAAATTGTGCCAATAGATGTATTCCTATTACTGTATTTATTATATATATATATATCTTCAATTATCAGACAGATTAAACAAAGTGAGGGGGGGGGAGTGAGAGCTGCCACAGCGAAAGAAAGGTATGAAAATCAATTAATTAAAGTTCTGGAGGATTGCAAATTTGCAAAGAAGTGCGTTCAGATCAGGTCGAGGTCATTAATTTTGCCGTCGGTTACCGTCACAGTCACGATGTTTTCAACTGGGGATGTGGCTACGGGTTAGGTGAGGCAGTGATGAGTTGTGACAGTGACAGCGCCACCAGAAGATATTTTTTTTCCTTGGCTTGACAAGGACCTAAGTAGGTAGGCAGACGTCAAAACTCAGGACAGGTCCAAGTCGAATTGACAATTCACGAACTGGATAGGAGGAATAATTTAAAACAAAATTTCACTTTCAATTGTTTATTTGACCGATAGTAATAATGTCCTCCAGACCGAATTTTGGTAACAGCGTCCAGTCTCATGGGAGATTAGATATCAGAAATCCGCGTAGGACAGGATTATAGTGCTTAAGCGTATACTCAAGCACACGTGCACTCTCTATTCCCACACTCCCATAGTCATAGTAGTAGATGGAGCAGTAATCCGACACTACTAGAGAGAGAGAGAGAGAGAGAGAGAGAGAGAGAGATCAGGCGCAGGAACTACAGCCTTACGTGCTTTCCGAGGCACGGCGGTGAAACACAGCCTACTTTCCGATTCTGGGCTGCTGCTGAGAATTTCTTGACAGAAAACCCGATAATTGAGTTTGGCCCGATTTGGTTTCGATCCTCAAGATCAGCGATCGCGTTTACAGCTACTAGACCAATGACGTAGTCACCAATAGTAATTATCGTAGTGTAACTAAACTATCGTCAAATTCAAACAATTCACCTTCGACAGTAAGTTTGTTGCCTTGGCAGGATACAGAGAGCTGGATGCGACCGCGCCGCTCCGTGTGGTCGCAGCCGCAAAGATTTGGCACCGACTCCTCGCATCGCTTGTGTACGTTCATGTCGCATGCTGGGTGATCAAATATTAACATATTTTTATTTTTCTAACTTATATATTATAAGTAAATATACTTAAGTAATCGTGCTCGAAAATTGTTACAAACGCTGTAGGGGGGCAATTTTATTTCACAGAGACACATTAATATCAGAATGATATTTCTTGAAATAATGTAAAATTATTTTATTCTAAACAATTATGAAAGGTAGATTGAAAACTTATTTTTAGGTCCTATATAAAGCAAAATTATACGAATATTTCACAATTAGGCACAAATTTTTTGGCGGATGGCCAATTACTTCAAGTGCCTTTAATATAACATTAAATATATGATTAATATTACGTCGTCTATATCGCCTATTAAATTAAGGTCGTAGTTTCTAATCAATACATGATTACGTTTTAGTAAAATAGGTAAATTATGTTCACCGCGTTACTGACCTCCCTGAATCATCTTTCACGATATATCTTGTAAGAATGATATAGCCTTAAAATTCCAGGTAAGCACTAAGTTTTTGTTCTAAGTCTAATTTATGATGTTTATAATCATCGTTGCAGCTGTTCACGTGTCTATTGCTGAACGAAGTCTCCCGCGCACGCTGCCAAGGGTACGTGTTCTGATTGAGAGCCATCTTATCTTATCAAGGACTACTTATAGGATTAGAGGAAAACAAAGGGCAAAGAACACAAAGAAATTATTCAAGAACCATTCTTTCTTTACAATTGTCTGTTCCCGATCTAAATGATCTGCGATGTGATTGTGTAACTCTGGTGGGCTTTGTTCTGACATTTGGTTTCGATGTATTACGTAAACGTATCAGTATCGATTATAAACTGATATCTTTTTTATATTCTTATCTTATTTTAAAATACAATGTGTTAATATAATGTAAAAAAAAAAAAACATAAAAGCAGTTGGAGTGATACCCATCGGCAAATATTGCCAGAGTAACACAATCGCATTGCTGGTGTAATTACTATTTTTTTTGTGTTCGGTCAAAATATTTTAATTATTTTATTTTTAACTTTAATGAATTTTTTGGGGATGTTTGCAACTGTTGCTATACTTGGAGGTAGAATAGCAACTGCATGTTTTTATTATTAAGTTGATATCAGAGGGATGCTACTGTCTATCCACTGACTTAGTGTCCCTCTGTCATCTCTTACGATATCTACTGGGAGATATGGGATACTAGATTTTGCTACACCGCCACTACAAGACGACCTGTTAAGACATGGAGAAAGTCGATGGATGAGGGAGGCTCAGGTACGTGTTTTGTAGCATTTATAGGAGACCTATTTTCTGCATTGGACTTGTGAAGGGCTGTAACGTCGAAGATGGTGACTAAACTTGAGTCATCTAGTTATGAAACAATATCATATCATTAGTAACAAACCTTTTCACAATCTCCGTTTCTCGGTAGAAAACTTTTAATAATATTTTAAAATATTCTCTTCCTTACCTTGTTAATTATTCCTAAGTGCAGTAAATTAATGATCAATGCAGTATTTAGTTTAATTACATATAAAAGAAACAAACTATAACTAAAACTCATGCAATACATTACAATTTCTTAAGTATTCTGTTTATTTTCAATTAACTTAAGACACGTGTTCAGTTATTTCTGTGAAATGTAAAATATAAATATAGAAGTATGTATAAATAAAGATAGGTGCAGACTGGCAACGGATACAAAGTATTATAGAATTTTAAACCAAATGAAAATATTTTTAGTAATTTATATCGCAATGGAAATATGATTCCGTTGGAGACATGACATGTGTCGATTCTCTAAAAAAATCGATGTGCCAGTTTATTTAACTCTCTTTGGAATTCATTTGAATGACAACAAATTACAAATTTCCTTTAAAAATCTGGCTAACAAATAATTATACGAATGTCAAACACATTATGAGGTGCGTGCGTGCGTGCGTATTACACGTGCGTTATATTCAACCCAAGCAGAACATAGGTTGTTGTTAAACCCTAGAGATCTAAGCGATTTTCTTTGTTATACATAATTATTTTATTATTACAGAGTCTTACATTCTTATTACAGAAACGAGGTAGCTCAGTGGCTAAGCACTCGCTGTAAAATTCAAAGTACGCGAGCAACCCAGGTTCATACCCCGCCGGCACAAAAAAATGTTTATTCCAATTTAAAGTGCTGATTTACCACGTGCTCGGCTGTGAAGGAAAACATCGTGTGGAAGCCTGCTTGTCTGAGACATAAGAAAATAAATATGTAGAAGACGTGAAGTTCGCTAACACGCAATGAGGCAGAGCAGTGGACATTACCTTGCTCTAAAACCCTGTCAGAAACGAGAGGAGGCCTATGTCTAGCAGTGGGACGTATATAGGCTGTAAATTTAACTTTACCTTCAACTTTTTTAACATAATATAATTGAAATGATTACACGTTACAACGTCCAACGTGGTGGTAGTCGATTTCACACAGAAGTTGTGCGAGGAAGAAAACTCCTAGTAAATCGCACAGTTGTGGACCAGAATCCAGATGATGTGGACAAGATGAAAAGTATCCAGCTGTAAGCTGTAAACAGCAGTTCAAAAAGCTTCGAGAATGGCGCATATGAATGTAGCAGTTATATATTATAGTAGATGGCTTGAAGTGTGCCGAGTTAAAAGATTTAACATTTTTGGTGACTAGTAGTTAATTATAGTACAGTAAATAAAACTTCAACTATTCACGTGGTGCAAAAATATTTTTTTAAATATAATTTGAAATAACAGCTGTGAGAAAACGTGTGGAGAGTGATTTTGTTTTTGTGAACTTCAAATACGTTTAGTAATTTTACTTAATACTTTTTTAAATAGTCCAAATTATTTTTTTAAATAAAAATATTTTTAAAATTTACCTTGCTGCTATTGGAGCTTCACCCCAATTGAACGCATTTCGACGGACACTTTCATACACAGAGATAGTCCTCCTTACCTCTACCCTCCCTCCATAAATCAAGTGTAATGGACGACACACACGGTCGGTTAAACTGATCATTCCAACTGATCGGTTCAAACTAGGACTGTTGATATTTTTTTTTAAATATCGGATTTTCCATATATCGATAATTTTAAATATATCAATATCGGAGTTTTATATTATAAGTTTATTTATCGATATATCGAAAATCCGATATTTAAAAAAATATCAACAGTCCTAGTTTTTACTGAACAGTTGGAATGATCGGTTGAACTGACCGTGCGTGTCGTCCATAGGGTTAACGCGGTCAAGTGTTATCAAGCAAAAAAACGAAAATAAACAGAATACTCAATAATATGCATACAACTACAACATCTATTTTGTTAGTAATTGATAACTTCTATAGTTATAGTCTCCAAGTTTTTATGATTTGTAAGAATAAGTAAATACTTCAAAAAGTTGTGTTTTGAGAGTCAATACTTTACGTTGCTTTTGCTACAGAGTTACTATCTAAAATACAAAAAGATATATTTTTTAAATCGAGTGACTGAAGTGACTGATTATAATTAAAAAAGTATTTCAATATAATTAAATCGTATATCATAGACACATTTGAGAAATGCCTTTTTCTCCTTTTCTTCCTCACTTACCCCACCCGCACGCGGTGCATCCTGCCCAGATTACTAGCAAAATGTCCATTTAAAAACGCTACACCTAAATTTCATAGACTGATGAGGGGGAGAAATTTTACTACTTTAACGGGGGTATCGATTCCGTGTTCACAAATCCTGCAAGATATCATGGAAAGGTATTTTTCCCGCAGTGAATTTAACAAGGCTGTTAATTGCAATATACAAGTATATATAATTGATGCTTTCAAATAATTACTTTAATTCTTGCACGAGTAATGGATAAAAATATAAATATCAGTAATTTACTCATTTCACGAATATTAAACAAAACACAAGCGCATATAAAACTAAAAAAGTGCCATACAACATCTTGGAAGCTTGTCAGACGTAAACACTAGAATAAGAAACAATACGACAAATACAAGCTACGTAATGAAATTGCATGCAAACGGGACTGGATGCAGATAGCTTTTACGCAAGCATACGGTTAAATGTTGAAAATAAAGATAAAGTACACTCAAAAAGTTAAATAACAAATCGTAAGTGCAAATACGAACTTGCAATTATTGATTTTGTGCATTGAAACGGTAAGCTGCGAGCGTTTGGAATTAGTAATTCAATTTAAAACAGGATTAAGCCCAGACCCGGTTCAGTATCCATTAGTTCTTGGACGTTCCGTGCAATGGGGATCATATAATTTCCATCTAATATTACTATTTTATTCGGCATTGTACTGCCTTGATTAATATTAACTTAAAATTGTTAATATATTACTATCATTTTCAAATGATTCATTCTTTCATTCAGTATGTTTTGTTAACTACACAATTATAGTTCACATTTAGTGCTCCATGGAATTCATTCAGACCACGACAATCCTGAGATTAAATTTCTACGATCTTTGTTGCGGGAGCTAACAAAATTTTGAGACCCACTAAAATAGTCGTATACCTTCGCATTTATGTCCTTGACGCGCGAGGCCGTGAAGCAACGTACCACAATGGTCACAAAACGTCGGTGCAAGGAACGTCCAGGTTTTCCATTTGTGCGGGGCGAACGCGGCCTTGGCAATAATACATTTTGATAAATAATAAACCCCTATTACAGCTTTTGCTTAGCCTCATAATATGTTACAGAAAAATGTAGAAAGAAATTATGAGATAACACAGTAAAACTTGAAAAATCATAGCAGACAATTGCCCGAGCAAACTGTTTACAGAAGGAAATTCCTTTTTAAACCTTAATTGGGCTGGGAGAATAAACAATTTGCACGAGCACATAGTAATATTATACAAAAATAAATCTTAACAATAAAAGAAGGCATATTAATAAACACAACACCACCCATAGCTGAAAATAGTATGATAGAATAAAAAACGAGCTTTAGCGGTCCAAGCGTAAACGAAATGAAGCTGAAAAAGAGAAGTCGTGTATCATCCTCCATCCTCCGGCGTTGTACCTTGACATTTCAGGCCTTGATGGATGAGGCCGTAGAGAAGGGAGCCGCAGTGGTCGCAGAAGGTCGGCGACGCGTACGTGCAGACACGGAAGTTGTGGCGTGTACGAGTGTCCTGTTGATTACACATACGTGAACGGAAAGTTCGATCGTGTTAATGATTAACTTGACGAGATAAAATGAAAAATCTTGTAACAATTAAATACAAGTAAAGGCGTTCCGATCTCTGTTCCTTCTTTAAAATAATTCCAGTTATATGATAGTTCAAGATTATTCTTAGGTTATTAGGTTATTTATTACTATTATTGTTCATTTTCTGGCGGTAATCTTTTTTTGTAATGTAAAAATAATTTTCAATTTTTCAGGATATTTTTTATGTTTAGGTATATGCCATTTGTTTATTTGAATAATTATATATTTTTTTTATATATGTTTATGCGTGATTTATTAAAAATTTTCGAGTATCTTCACAGACTTTTGCATAAAATATTGATTATTTTTGAATTTTTCGCATAAGTTGTTATTATTTCTTACTTAGATTTTTTTGTTTTTCGAATTTTACATAAAGATACAAACAAGCGCGGATTAGTTGTTGCGACATAGAGACGGACATTTTGAACAACCTTCTGAGTCAAGGCATTTT
>DWHP01002996.1:0-13826 GCA_018247895.1 Parnassius honrathi
TGACAAGAATCCAGTACATAATAAATCAGCATAGTAGTTGATTTGATGTCTACATACTAATTGAATTGAATTAAAATAACAACTATTCATAAAAACGTGAATAATTATAGTCTTTTAATACCAAGTCCTTCCACACACGAAATGAGTCGTTATTAGGTGCGTTCTGAAACTATTATTTGAAATAATGTTTAACAGTTACAAAAATAGAAATAAATGGATAATTTTTTTTGTGGCCTTTTAGAGAGGTATTTCTTTTGTGTTTTAAGACCTTAAACTATAAGGGTATTTTACATAAATATTTCATATTGGGACGTTATCATTTCGTTATCTGGTACGATTTGGCCATCCTCCTTTGTTTTATTATATTTGTTCTAAGAAGTTCGAACTCTTGACTTCTGATTTTGCTGGTACTTTAATAATTTTTCATATATATTTAAATATATATAAAACCCCAAGGTGTGAAAGAGATATAGTTGCCGTTTTATTTTGCTAAGTAGGTTTTTATAACAATAAAAATTATTTAGATTTAGCGACGGCTTGTGTAAGTTAGTTGAGAGTACAATACACAAAGCCGAAATTCGGAGTGGCATTAATGATCAATTAAGGAGTTCCATCTAGAATTCCACACAAAGATTGTAATTATTGATGAAATTTGAAGGATGTATGGGTATGTATGGTCGAATATGAGGACGGTGATAGTGATGATAATTTATTACAATATACAGGGTTATTTTGCAAAACCGGCTGATTTTGCAGAAAAGGCTGAATAGGGAAATTGTGAAGAAAATTAATCACGTGGACGATTTTTTACGTGGTAGAGCCATGCTGCAGTTATATTAGAAGTATAATTGTAGCACGAATGGGTCGGCTCAACCGGGGAAGGACCACGCTCTCACTAAATACCAGCGTAAAATAGTAGTTTAATGCTGCTGTGTTTCGTATGGTGAGTGTAGAGAACCGGAGACCTCGGAGGATCTTAAAAAAGATAAAAAACTTAAAAAAACTCAAACATTCTGTCCTTTTTGTCTTTTAAATTCAAAATGCTTGGCAATGCATTACTTTGATAGTTTGTCATTAATAAATACCTAACGTCTACTGTTTTACTACGCACGCACATTTGTAAAAGTCAATCGGTCGGCAAAAATGCTGTGAATTGAACCGCACACAGAGGAGCGCGCATACTCGTAGTTGTTGCCCATAAATCACATTAAAGAAATAATTTTCAAGTAAAAGTAGAAGTTTTATTTACTCGTATTTTTAAAAACTGCAATAACGGTATATCATTACTCTGTAATATTTTTCTAATTTTCGAAAAATAACCCTGTGTACTTGTATTTATATAACTTATATTTAAAGGCTCGGATTTAAACACGGTTAGGCAAAGGTGCTAATAATGATTAGGTGTGTGACACTTCTTAAGAGTCGTTTAAATGACCATTTTTATAGAAGTTGTATGAGATTATTGTGTAATGACGTCATATTGTTTTTCAAATAATCGTTCTATTGTATATTTTTAAACGTAAAGTCTTATTTAACTTTAGAATAGAAATCGACTAGGTTAAGACGTGGTATACATAAATTATATGGTATTGTTACCGTTTGATGAAGTAATTATTTGCCTACGTTTGTGACAATTACTCAACCGTGTTAAAGACGTGTGCACAAAGGTTCTTTTTCGAAACTTCTTCTCTAGTCTTCCTGAGAAATTTACAATAATCTGGCTAGGCTACAGACCAGAGCATCAACGTCGTGGTCGACGGTAAATGCTTTTACTCTAGCCTGCGAATGCTGGTGTTCCACAAGGCTGGGTGCTAGAGCCCAACCTGTTTTTTTTGGATATAAATGAAACGTAGCAAACCAGTAACATTCATTGCAATGCGGTATCCTCGGCGTTCACCTATCGAGTGTCATTTATTAAATTATAATTATATAAAAAGGACACTTTTAGCCAAATATTAATCGATTATTGTGAATGTATTTTTTGTAGGTATTATTACGAAATATAGTAGTATAATAATATCACTAAAAATTGTTCTAAATTTAACTTACTAATCGTACATAATAAGCGTTGTAACTAAAGCAAAAATATATTAAAATTTTAAACAAAAAAAAATTCTAGTCCAATCGAATTTCAAACTTACGTTGCCTTCACGTCAGGTTGGAGATGTCTGGATACCATTGTAACACTTGGAAACCATGAGTGTACATATCACATATAAACTTTGTGTAGGACTCTAATTTCAGAAGAAAATAGTAAATACTTTAAATAACGTATTGGATTTGAAATTTTTGAATCAATTCTTAGAAATAATATTTTATTAATTCTTTATGTAATGTTAATATTTTCTGTGTTTATGTGTTCTCTCTAGCAACGTCAACTGCCCGATAGTGGTAGAGGTGCTGTACAACCTGAACTTACAGCACTTCCCGATTCTGATTACCCTTGGCACCAAGACGGTGACAACGCCGCCCAGAGCTTTTAAGGCCAAGATCGACTGGAGGTTCTACCACCAACACCTGCAGGAGATACCTCCAGTACACTCACTGATCTACTCAGCGGACGACGTAGACGTCGCTGCTACCAGAATTTCCAAAAGTATCCAAAAGGCCCTCCACGCAGCCTCTACGATCGTCCCTCTCACTGGAAGGAAGGACGAGCTACCGCGAGAGATACGCGTGTAGCTGAAATACAAAAGAGCGCTGAGGAAGCTCTGGGTGCGCACTTGCTGCCCCAGAATTAAAACTAAGCTAAATCAACTAACGGACGAACTGTCGGTTGTAATCTAGGCCCACGGAGGAGAGGGCCGTAAGCGGCGCATCCGGAAAGCGGATAAGCACTATGCGTCGCTCTATACATTGAACCGGCAGTTTATGAAAATTCGCCCTGCCGTTTGTGCGCTGACCAACAACACGGGTGTGCGATGTTATGATGCCAAGGGTAGAACGGATATTCTAGCAGAGCCCTTCGAGGAAAAGTTTATGCTGAACCCAGCAAGTGCGGAGTTCGTGGGACTTCATGCCGCGTACAGGAGTTCCTGTTGTTGCCTAAACCATCTCTTCCAGGAGAGTGGTTTATCTCCCCCGCAGAATTGCGGAGGACAGTAACCCGCCTACAACTGAGGAAGACGTCGGGGCACGATGGGATTACTAACGCTGCACTCCAACAGCTGCCCAACAGAGTCCTTGCAGGGATTGTACAATGGCATATTGTGGACATCCCACTTCCCGGAGGACTGGAAGAAAGGCAAAGTTATGGTTTTGCTGAAACCCGAGAAGGACAGGCGTAGAAGTGCCAATTACAGGCCGATCACGCTGCTACCGCATATAGCTAAACTGCTTGAAAGATCGATGCTAAGACGCCTCCGGCCGTGCATCCGACTTCGGGCGGAGCAGCACGGATTTAGGAGGGATCACTCAACAGCAACACAGCTGACTAGAGTGCTGCACCTCCTTGCGGTCGAGCACAACCGGCCGCACATCGTTGGGTGTCTTTCTAGATATAGAACGGGCGTTGGACGGGGTGTGGCCCTCAGGATTATTCTACAAACTAGAAGATCAGACCAGTATCCTTCCTGCTATGTTGCGGCTAGTGGAGTCATCCCTCGCAGACGGAAGGTTCTTCTACGTCTGTGTAGAGGACGCCGAGTCCGCAATAAGACCCATAAGAGCCGGCGTTCCACAGGGTAGCTGTTTGTCTCCAGTCCTGTACGCGGCTTACATCAATAACATCCACACCCTGGCAGGACACCCGCGTGAATGGGAGGACGACGTAGAGCTGGCGCTATTTGCGGACGATAGCGCCTATTTCACCTCATCCAGAAGAGCCCACATTGCCACTGCCAGGATGCAACGTCTGCTGGACCTGTTGCCACCATGGCTGGATGAGTGGAGGATGGCTGTCAACGTTGGTAAGACGACCGCTTTGTTCACACGCCGCTTCAGAAGATTTCCACTACCACTTACACTCAGAGGCCAGGAGATCGCGTACGAGAAGGCCGTGACCTACCTTAGGTGCTGGATCGACAGGATGCTGTGCATGACCGCACACGTCGACTTTGTCATCCGCAAATCCAAATGTGAGCGGGCGATGCTCCGTCCAATTCTGGCATAAAAGCTGCCGATCAAAACGAAGACCACTATTTACAAGACTTACATCAGACCATTATTGACTTATGCTCTCCGGCCTGGTACGTGCTCCTGAGCGATCGGCAGAAGCGGCGACTGCAGGTTCAGCAGAATTTGTCACTACGGACCATTGTCGTTGCGGGTTGCTACGTCCGGAACGACGTTATAGCGGCCAACCCGAAAATTGAAAGCCTTCAAGAATTTGTGGCCCGGCTGACGCGCGGAATGTTTGACCACGCTGACAACGGGCCACACCTACACCTCAACGTCTTTGCGCCGCTCATATACGGCTCCCGGACGGGTGACCCTATCCAAGAGAACTATAAGAATACATGGATTAGTAAATCGAGTAAAACCCACAATGCCACAGAAAGGCCAACTCTGACAAACATTAGACAACCACCGTTTTTTCTTATAATTTAACCGACTACGACAAATTTACCCGACTGCGGCAAATAGTCGCTAATAAACTAACATCGGCTTTAAAAGCAAGGGCGCCCAGGACCGGCCCATTGTAGTGGGCCGTGAAGAATGCCCGGGTGAAGGAGTATACCCCGAGGCCCGAAAATTACTGGGCAGAAAGCCCTCGCGGGTGACTTCGTACTCTACGATTACAAATCGAACGAGTATTACTAACCTACCACTATTACCACTACAAGAAGTTTCTTAGAATTAACGTTGATCGCCTAGGGTACGGCGCGTCGCTTAGCAGTGGGTATACGCGTCGTGTCGGGGCGATATATTCGGCTGTACATTTGAAATTCGTCTCCGTTAAGCTTCGAAGTCGCCCCGATTCCCCCTGGGCTGATCTGTCCCAAGCGTGTTATACGTAACACAACCTCTTCGCTGCACTTTCCACTTCGCTATACTGCTGTAGTTTACACTGGAAAGCGAGCTCCTAAGGCCCGGTGTGCCACTGTTCAGGAGCGCGCACACTTGTCGGTAAGACATACTCGGCCCTACATCGAGATCCGTCTCCGTAAAGCTTGAGCTCACCGGCCCTCAGGCGGATCCCTTCCCAGGGGCACGAAGTACGTCAAGAATGCCAAGAAAGCCTTAAACTACACGCTAGGAAGAAGCTCCTACGGTCCGGTATGCCACAGTTGGAGTGCGCACACTTGTCGATAAAACATACTCGACCCTACGTCGAGATCCGTTTCCGTAGGGTTCGAGGTCACCGACCCTTAAGTAGATCCTTCCCAGGGGCGCAAAGTACGCCAAGAACGTCAAGATGGCCTTAACCTACATACTAGGAAGGAACTCCTAAGGCCCGGTGTGCCACAGTTGGAGTGCGCACATTTGTCGGTAAGACATACTCGACCCTACGTTGAGATCCGTCTCCGTGAGGTTTGAGGACCCTTAAATGGATACTTCCCAGCGGTGCGAAATACGCCAAAAACGCCAAAATGGCCAACAACGCCGTTTCTGTTACGGCTCCTTAGACCGGCCCACTGTATTGGACTGTAATGAAAGCTCGGGTAAAGGGGAATGCTCCGAGGCCCGAGACCTACTAGGCAGAAAGCCTACGCAGAAGACGACTTGAAAGATTTGCAATTCATTCGGGAAGTTCGAGAAGTTCGGGACCAGCTACAGTTTCCAGTCCTAAAACAAGAAGGAAAAAGAAATTAGGAAAAGTAAAGTGAAAGTTTTAATATCACATTTCCAAGGGGAATTTACGAACAATTGATGTTTCGTTTGAAGAGTCCTTCAGTGTTCATCCTATTAGTAGAGAAGTAAGGAAAATGTAGTCCATTAGGTACATGACTAACGTCAAGACTCGGGACCATTCATTACGGACCCGTAGTCTTAGTCGTCAATCTTTCTTTTGAGAGAGGGTAAGGTTTTGAGTAAAACGTCTTATTAAGGGGCCCACCTCGTTGTTACTCAACCCAACGTGGTGTGGTTTAGGATAGGAGGTCAATTGGTTGATCACTACTGCAGGGCGCGAGACGAAGAACGTTGACGCCTGTTTCGATAGGGATTGTTATAATTTTCAGTAAGAAGCTATGGAAACCATATGACTGATTAGCAAACGCGTATTTTTTTATTTGTTAAATGAAACGATAAAATTACTTCGAAAAATGGTTATAAATTGTTAAACTCTTAGACACCTCCTGACTAAACATAGCGACGACGCAAGATAGCTGGCAATGATTAGGTAAATGATGCCGAAGATCTTGCTATGGCTGATTGTGGTAGGGCCGTTTATAGAGTGGTAGAGTCATGCTTCGACTATATTATGGTTGCAGCACGAATGGGTCTGCTCAAGTAGGATCACGCTCTCACAGAATACCAGCGTCAAAATAGCAGCTTAAAGCTGATATTTTTCGTATGGTGAGTGTGGAGAACCGGAGACCCTTTTTACTGGAAACGAAGCCTTCCATCTCAGTTCTCAGGGGTGACAACGCATCTACATTTTGATTCTTAATTGAGGATAAATGTAGATTTTTACAGGCCAAAGCATCTACATACCATCAGGTGGACTGTGTGCTCGTTTGTCACCCTTATTCCATAAAAAATTTTTTTTGGATTTCCAGGAGTGTAGTTGCAAGCTGATAATGATATTTTTTGGTTGTTAATAGAAACATGTTATTGAATGAAATTGGCTTTATGTACATCGTTCAGGGACTGTTAGGCTATTTAATAAGTCTTAAGGCACTATAAAGCAATGGATGTAGATTATGATAATTCTGCAAATACAAACGAGAGATAATCTTTACTATTCGTATGATGTAATGTATTTTATCGTGTTCTGAAGCATAAAAGGCGGATTGGTGAGAAATTTTATTGAGAAGATTGTGAAAACTGAAAATGTGCAAAAGTTTAGCTATTGCGATCATTGTGGTAAGTGTTCAGGCAATTTTTTGATTTTTTTGGGTTGTAGCATTAGTCAAAGCAAGTTTGACTAAAATTTGTCAAACTACAACTTAAACAATGGAGGTCCAGTTTTAAATTTAGTTCTCAAGCGTTTTATTTAAATTTTCACGATAATTTTAGATTAAATTATTTTGTATCGGGATACTAAAAAGTCAATCCGGAAAGTAACACTCCTTTGTGTTGATTCGAAATGTTGTTTTTTATTGACAAATTTAGAACAAAAATTGCAATGATTGAGGCTTTTGAAACCCGAAATGGTGTAGGAACCGTTTGTTTTTTCTTTCGTAGAATTAGGGTGACAAACGTAAATACAGTTCACCTGATGGTAGGTGGATGTTGTGACCCGTAGACATGTACATCTATCCTCTAAAAATCAAAATGCAGATTTTTAATCGATGCAGATGCAGATTCCAGTAAAAAGGGTCTCTGGTTTTCTAAACTCACCATATGAAACGTGTTATTCTGTGCGAGCGTGGTCCTTCCCCGTTCGACCCGATCCATTCGTGCTACAATCATAAATAAGCTATAGCATATGGCTCTACCACGTAAATTAAAACTGCAGTTGTTAGGAATTTAAGTCATGGAGGTGGAGATGGGTCTTTTCAAGATTGCGCAATGAAGAACGAGCCAAGCCCTAGCGTATTATGGCTGTAGTACGGCCCGCTGACCGATGGAGGACTATGCTCGTACTGAGTACCGGCACAGAATAAATAATAGTATTACGTAATACGGGTTTGAAATAGTAGCTTAATGTTAATTTTTTTTAGAATGACGGGTCTGTGGCGCAGAGGCTTAGCAAAAAGCAACACTAAGAGCCGTGGGTTCGAAGCCCGCACGGAACAAGTATTCGTATGGCCTACAAATAGTTGTTCCGGTTTGTTAACTCCGACGATAATGAAAAAATATTAGTGTAGAGGTAGCATTTATCTAAATAAAAAACATGTTTTCAGAGTTTTCATTCTGTTTTAGTCCTCAGGATTGAAAGTCAATGTTTGGAAGAAGTTGATGATACTTTCCATAATTTTTACTTTATTGAGCACACAGGTATTCAGAGCGAAGACCCTCGTACTGTGGCGACCCTGACTTCTACGGCCGGTCAGTGGGTGTTGTGTTCAACCTTGTAACAGCAATCTTACTTTAGTAGTAAACATTTTTTAGCTAAAATGGTTTCGTACTATGTAATAAAGACCAACGGATTCTCTCTATACCGTGTAGGGGCAGTGTAAGGATATCCACTGCCCCGTATCGTCCCATTGGGTATCGTAAGAAGCGACAGAGGGAAACAAATCAGGAGATGGGCACCAGCGTCTTCCTAATAAAACAAAATAAAAAACCTTTTTATTTCTTACAAACAAACAAAAGAGTAAGTGACAGTGAATTACCTTATTACTAAAACGTAATATTTTTTATATAACCTATGATTACATCTATTTTTTTAATATTTTTTTATATAGGATAGGGTGACAAACGAGCACACAGTCCACCTGATGGTAAGCGGTTGCTGCGGCCCATAGACATCTACAATTATCCTCGATTACAAATCAAAATGGATTATAAAGTTATTAAGTAGACTCTAACTTCATACTCTATCCATAGTCATTTCTTCTTTCAAGGTGGCATCTATCGCTTGGCAAGCACATGGCGCTGTCAACTGTACAGAGACTGGGGCAGGACGCTTCGCTGATCCCGCCGACACCACCTGTCAGAACTACACTCTTTGCGTATACGTGAGCTCAACTAATACCTACTTAGCGTACAATTACGTGTGTCCAACATCGTCAGTCTTCAACCCGAACACGGCGCAATGTACAGCTTCAAGCAACTACGTTTGTAATGTTTCTACATCTACTGAAAACACGACCACCTCATCCGTATGCACTGCCGACGGATACGTTGCTGACCCGAGCTCAACGAATTGTACCACTTACATCGAATGTGTTCAGATCAATGGAACGTTTACAGAGACTAAATACACATGTGCAGACGGTACGTACTTCAATCCAAACACCACTCTGTGCGAGTCCGACTACAACTGTACTACCATAGATTCTACGTTTAGTTGCACGGCGGCTGGTAGATTCGTCAACACCGCCGACACTACTTGTCAGACGTATTATTTTTGTGTACTACCTAGTAACGGCACTTATGTTCAATATCTGTACACTTGTCCTACGACATCTGTCTTCAGCCCTACGATTAGCATGTGTACCACCTCTTATACTTGTACGAATTCCGGATGAATTTTTACAAGATTTTTACAATACGGCAAGACATTTACATTATGACCTGTTGTTTACTTTTGACGGAGATTTATATTATATTTTTGTAATAATTAAGGATATATGTATATTTGGCAATAAATAAATTTAATGAGAAAATAAAATGATATTTACAAGTAGGTACTTTTTAATGTCAATTGAAAGTTGACAGGTTATCAACAACATCACGATCATATAAATACGTATAAGTTGTTACTGGTATTCCTTGTAGTGGCAGCGTAAAGAGAATCCCCTACCCCATATTATCCCGAGGGTGTCGCAAGAATCGTCAGAGGGAAAATGTAACTGTAGATTAAAGAGTTGCGGTAGCCAACCTGCCTACCAGGCTTTTGATACTATGGCAACCCATTTCCATTATGAGGAAATCTACGGACGGGGCCTACGTTCAGCAGTGTACTTTTATAGGATGTAATGGATGAGTTTTTTTGATGATTATAAAAATGTTTATTAAAAGCCATTTATGCGCATTCAGCGCAGAGCGGCTCGAATCGTCGACGACCGAGTTTGTACCGACTTCAAGAAGGAGGAGGTGTTCAATTCTGCTGCATTTTTATGTATGTTACCTTAGAACCATTTTTTGAGTAAACCGATTTTCACGATACTTTTTTTATTTGAAAGCTGGTGCTTTTCGTGTAGTTCCATATAAATTTAATTAAAATCTGACCTGTAGTTTTAGAGTAATCCTTAAATAATACGTATTTAATTGACTTCGAATACATTGATTTGGTCTTATTGAAGTCGGTTGTACAAAATTTTTAATTTTACCACTTATTTCTGATTGGCTCGTTTCAATGGCGCTGTGAAGGGATGTTGCATCTCCGCATTTTCTATCGCATCTACCACACGGGGGGTGCTCTGAAGTCTAATTTCAGAAGCCAATATACACGAAAGCAAATCGCGACAAAACTCATCATACCAATCACGCCATCTGGATGCTTGGCGGTCTACCACTGTGCGTTTACAAGGAGTTTTCTTCCTCGCACTACCTCTTAGTAGGATCGCTTACCACCGGCGATTTTCCAGACCGATACAACTTATGGACCTTCAAGACAACAGCATGGTTATTTCTAAAATTCCGGCAACACACCTACAATTCCTCTGGTGTTGCAGTTATTCACAGGCGGTGGTAATCACCCACCACCAGGTGAATCGCATGCTCGTTTGCCCCTTCTTCTATAAAAAATGATGAGAAACGAGCACGCAATCCAACTGACGGCAGGTGAATGCTGTGGCCAATAAAATATAATAGTCTTCACTTTCTGAGGATCACATTACTATATAAAAAACTGCATTCTTTTAAATAAAATATCTTTTCTTTCGCAGTCTGCATGGTAAATGATCATTCAGAATTGCAATTACTTCAATGTTGTCAATATCTAAGATTGAACTTAGATTTCCTGCAAAAGGGACCGATGCATTCACTCCATTACACCCTTTTCAGATTGCTCATAGGATTGATTCGCGTTGTCAACCGCAGTTTTTATAACTTTGAGTTGTTATCAGGAAGACGCTGCCGCCCATCACCTGTTTCAATTTCCCTATGTCGCATCCTACGGTATCCACGGGCTTATATACGATAGTGGATATCCTCACACCTCCACTATACGGCAAGATCAAAGAGAAGAGAAAAATATTTTTTAACATTGAGTATAAAAGTAAAGTTGCAGCCTATATACATCCCACTGCTGGGCGCAGGCCTCCCCTCATTTCGAGAGGGTTTTAGGGCAAGGACGTGTCCGCCGCGCTGCCCCAATGAGTATTGGCGAACTTCACATGTCTTCGAAATATTTTTTTTTTCTCTTATTCCTCAGACATGCAGGTTTCCTCACGATGTTTTTCTTCACCGCCGAGCACGTGGTAAATGAGCACTAAGCATTGCAATTAACAATTTGCTTGGTGCCGGCGGGGATCGAACCCGGGTTACTCGCGTTCTGTTATATTTACAGCGAGCATTAATCAATTAATTTCTACATGTGTATAGGTAATTACTAATTAATATAATAAGAATTACCTAGTGCGTACATACATTTATTTATGAGCTGTTGAGGCAATATTAGTCCTCTGTTATCGTATCATTTTGACATAGAGCAAATTTTAATATTGGTATTTTGCATATATGTATGTATTTATCGATAGTTTTTGTATCTAAATGATTATGCTCACGCTTATTAAGAGTAGTTAAGAGACCATAAAATAATCAGGAGTTGAGGGATGCAAGATGCAGGTGGCTTTATACTGATACTTGCATGTTGTAGAGCTACGCTGCGGATATTCTATGCACAAACGGGTCGGCTCGACCGGGGTAGGACCAAGCTCTCACAGAATTTTAACGTGAAACAGCAGAGTAATACGTCTGTGTTTTGTATGGTGAGTGTAGAGAACCGGTGACCCTTTTTACTGATAACACCACATTTCATCTTAGATGACAGGGGTGACAACGCATCTCTATTTTGATTCTTAGTCAACGATGAAAGTAGACGTCTATGTACCATATTATCCATTTACTATCAGGTGGGCTGTGTGCTCATTTGGTACTCTTATTCTAAAAAAAGTAGATTCTTTTTGGAGGGTATTATTTTTACATGTCAGGTCATTTGAGAACCGCCGTATATGATTTAAAGCTAAAATCCGTGTAGTTACAATAAGGATACAGGATAATGCGACGGTTAGTTACGAAAGTCTATCGTTCGCGTTAGGGCGATTAAAACATAACCTGTATGGAATAGAATAACTTTTATTCAATAAAAAAAAAAATCTAGTGTAATTTTCTTACTTTTACTACTGCTTTGGAAAAAGTTCTGTTTTGATTAGGATCAGCAAGAACGGAACTTTAAAGTGAAATTATATAATAAAAAACATCTTGAAAGCTATCACCTCATTCCCAGGGATTATTATCGAGCGTATAATAATTTATATTATTGTTATGCGGCGGCGCTGTCGTCGCGCCATAATGGAACACATTGAAACCTAAATCACGCTTCAAAACAGTAGACATAGAATAGCTCCAAATTATCACACGGCGCATTTGCCGCTCCACGGCCAGATCACCTTGCCCGGCGGATGATCTCCGTATTCCTTCCACGGCCACAGTTACGATCTAAACAGTCTTTCTGTAATAAAAAATCAACCTTGATAATAAATTGACCTTGCAAATCTGGAACTTTGGTGTAGAAGCGCATACGTTGCTCCATGAACGAATTATTGATTCCGTGGAGTCGAGTAATTGGTATCACTAGCTTATGTTTTTTCCTAGTGTTTACACAATGTTTATCACTTATATATCTATATCACTCTAGGCTTAGCATTGTCGTAACCTTTTATGTTATGTTCGGATTCGGATAATTATCATTTAGTCATTACACGGGGATTAGGTATTGGACGTCTTAGATAACACATCACCTTGAGGACATTATTGAAATGGGTCATCCAGGGAACCGCATCACACGTGGTCTGCAGCCTAGATGACGTGACCGTGCTGCGTACAACGAACGTTAACGGGCGGAAAGAAGAGGATGTACGCTTATCAGTTCAGACGAAGTGTTGACTGACCTAATCAAGCAAGATTAACGTCGAACTGCTATGGATGAATGGCAACGTTAAAATGTACTATGAAGTGGCTGCACGCAGAATTCGGGCGACAGACAAGAAGATGTAGCAATGCCAAAACCAAGGTATGTCTATACGACGCAGAAGAAGTAAGATAACCTTCTAGAGAAAGCTAAGACCGAGATCCGAGAAGGAAAATCCGAAGAGTAGGTACTTGCTCCACTTTGCTGGAAGGAACTCTGACGAAACGGGGAAGATGAGATATGTGTTCGACACAACAGTTCGTGCATTAGGAAAGTGTCTCAACGACTGCCTGTTCAACGGCCCCGATGTGTTAGGAAACCGACTGAATATATTATTTTGCTTCCAGAGAAATGGAATTGCGGTGTCCACGGATTTCCACAAAATGTTTTTAAAATCGATATAAAACGCATAAAGACTTTTCACTGCGATCGATCTCAATCGACCACGGTCGACATTTACCAATCTGTGAAGAGTCATTACATGGCCGATCACCTTGTAAGAAGCGATGGAAACAAAGCCACCAATACGGATGTAAGCTCCATCTTGGAGATATGAAGTTCCAACTACGCAGCTGTACTCGTGGGCCAACCGGAAGATCTGCAAGTACAAAAATCCAAGGACGATGAAACAATCCATGAAGATTCCAGAACAAGAACCTTAGGCAAGTTTTACGTGACCGATGAAGACATTATCCATTAGACGCAGCATTCAACAAGTCCAAGCAACCTACCAGTCCGGCATTGTAAGTATTATGGGTGAAACTTCCAAGACATACTAGCTAGTTGGCAAGCTAGATTTTTTTTCAAAATATTGATTATTTAAAAAAATGAGCCAGCAGTCCACTTCATGGTAAATGACTACAATGGGTGCGTTGCTATGTCAGGAGTAATATGAAATGCCTCACAGCTTGTGTTTTTAATGACTTTTCATACTATTTAACACAGCGTAATGAATATATATAAGAAACATATATAT
>DWHP01002997.1:0-13825 GCA_018247895.1 Parnassius honrathi
GAATTGCTCGTTTAAAGGTATTAGATTACAAATCGTATCGCACGTACACTTGACGACTTCCAGTGTCTCCGCAATTTTCGAAAAGTCTTAAGTACGATAGACCACATTACACAGTCCGGTAAGTTATACATTAAACAGAAGAGTACAATCAGCCACTTTATCTTGCGTATTTGGAATAAGGGAAAACCTTTGATGCTCAATGACCCCAATGATGTCTCAAAACGAGTGGGTATAATGAGAAATAAGTATGGACAAAACAAAACCTACAAAGATTTATGTGACATTATAATTACCTATTGCATTTGTTCCTAGGGAGGAGCAGCTAAGATGTTTCTGCTGGACTTAGAACGTGCCCAAAGAGTGGTTTTAAAGGCATTATATTTTTCGTTTGCATTATATTTATCGTTTAGATAACCAAAGTCCTGTCGTTCAGAAAGCTATTTTTTTATAAATGTCTTAGAGGATATCACCGATTACATATTCAAAATTTACCAATAAATAGGAAAAAATAGACAGTTACCATATTACCAATTAAAAGTGTTTATGCTAAAAAGATAAATACTTAGCCCCATATTTATATAACAAATTTATTAACGCTTATAAAGCTTAAAACGGTAACAACTATGATATATAAAAGAAAACAATATTGTGGGGTTGACATTTTTGGTAACCATGAAACAGAATCACTTTTGCCCTACAATTCCTACGGAACATCATATTCATGTTTACATACACACACACACACACGCACGCACGCACGCACACATGCACACATGCACGCACACACACACACACACACACGCGCGCACGCACGCGCGCACACACACACACACACACACACACACACACACACACACACACACACACACACACACAACCCGCGCGCGCACGTACGCACGTACGCATACATTTATATTTTAAGTCTAGTTTTATTAATACATTTTTTATTTTTGTCAACATATAAGTAATCGGTACATTTATTTTTGTGAGAAGACACTGGCTCCTGAAATACAGGTTTCACCTACATTAGTCAGGGACTCTAAATTTATTTCTTAAAATGTATTAGTGAAATAAAGCATTATTAATATTATGGGGTATTCATATTATGGAGTAATTCTCGTCCAACTTCGACCGAATGTATTAATTTATGTACTTATTTATAAATAGTTACTCAACCTCGACCGAGGAAGGACCACGCTCTCACAGAATACCAGCGTCAAAAAGTAGCTTAATGCTGCTGTGTTTCTTATGGTGAGTGTAGAGAACCGGAGACCCTTTTTACTGAAAACGAGGCATTCCATGTTACTCCTCACGGGTGACAACGCATCTGCATTTTGATGGGCCACAGCAACCACTTACCATGAGGTGGACTGTGTGCTCGTTTGCCACCCTATCCTATAATAAAAAACTAACTGTTCGTAAGCGTGGAATTAATTACGATTAGATGTTATGGGTTTTAATTTTTTTGTGCGGAACTCCTCTTGTTTTTGTAAAGTAAAAGCAGCCTAACTCAGGTACTTCTTATAACATCAGCTCTTAAGCATCTTGAAGTCTAGCAGTTTGTCGAAAATATGGTAATTTGGTGCTACATATATCGCCACCACACCGCGAGGTTAATGTTTTAAAAGACATATCTTACCGTCGTGGCAGTTTGTTAAGGACTTGTAAGAATTATTTAACGCATTTGATCACGAGTGTAGTAAAAGCTAGCCATGGAAACGTCAGCAAAATCCCATAGCATCGGATAAATGACACACTTGTTACAAGGCGCTGGTAGCTACTAGTACCGCAGTGGTAAAGAATTTAATGTAGGCTTAATTGAAAATGAATACAACTATGATTGAGTTCATTCAGTTACGCTAAGATAGTGTCAGGGGAAATTTCATTTTGAACTACTTCGCAATCTTAACTTTATAATATAAAAACACTATGAGGAAATGCTACTTTGTAAAGTGAAAGTAACTCGTCTGCCAAGTCACAATATTTCCTAAAAAAGAAGCATTTCTTCCCGCGGTAAGTAATCTTAGATTGCTTTTAAACTGAAGAAATTATTATTAGTAACATTTTCAGTGACAATGCAATAGGAACTATAAGTTTTATTACTTATATATTATTATTAGTAAGTTTTATTCATTTATAACTAGCTGTGCCCCGCGACTTCGTCCGCGTAGAATTTATTACGATTGGATTTTATGGCTTTTAACTTTTTTGTGCGGAAACCTGCTTGTTTATGTAAAATAAAGGTAGCCTAAGTAAGGTACTCCTTATAATACCAGCTCTTAAGCATCTTGAAGTCTAGCAGTTGTGTGCTTGGGTTGGGATTTAATTTTATGAATCCCAATTAGATGGTAGTACCCAGCCATCTTCTCTACTGAAAATAGGATGTTTCTTGATTTCAATAGCCTCGGAAATCTACTATGGGAGGAATTGGTATTCTCAAGCGAGAATTAGTGGTCTATCAAATCCAATATAGTGACGGGGGCAACCCTGTACGTGTTCATAGACTGCAGACTTCCCGGAGCACCGATACTTCACATCAGCTATATGTTCTTTAAAGCGGGTTTTTATTGATCTTTTTGTTCATCCTATCTAAGAGAGACCACATTCACAATCAAACTTGTACACTCCTACATCAATTTTGAAACAGTTACGGCTTTTTGGCTAAGTGGAACTTGTGTATTTTTAATCAAATTCTTAAAAAATTGCAAATCCACTTCGAATAATGAGCTAACATACCCAAAGTCATGTCAGGTAATTCCGTCACGTCATCTAAATAACAGAAGATGCGTCTTAGGTTTTCAGTCTCTGTCACGAACTGTTGCGTTCTTTGCAACGCAGCCGCGGCATTAGTGACTCCAAATAGTCCGGAAATTAGGTGTCGAAATTGATGTAGATCTAGACGCGTAATTCCCAATGTGAAACAGGCAATGTAGGATAAGGGCAGACAGTGACCCCTGGCGCGTCCAGTAGGAACCGGTGTTCTTTTACGAAGATTTGTGGTCCATCAAATCTAATGTAATAGCGGAGACGATCTTGAAAATGTTCACAAACTGCACAAACTTCTCGGAGCGTCGGAGTGATAAAATCCGTATAATTAGTTTTATTCAAAAATTGCATTAGGATTAAGCTATCATGAGTTTTTATATATTGTGATTAATACAGCTATCTTAGATTTGATATCGTTGTATCAAACACAAATTTAGTAAATCAAGTTTCGTAGGTACAAGTGAAGTTCTTATTAGGACGCACAATGCAAAAATTCGCTTGAACATAAAAACAATAAAAACAACAATAAAAACAGTTGCATAGTTGTCGATACTAATTTTACATACAGCGTTTTTATTACAAATCAAACGATACCTATGTAAATTTTTTGAATGAATATGGGTGAGAAACAAACACATATTTAACCTGATGGTAAGTCGATACTCTGGCCAATAGACATCTACATCTATTCAAGATTAAGAATTACAATGCAGACGGTTGTTACCCCTGAGGACTAAGATGGAATGGCTTGTTTCCAGTAAAAAGGGTCCCCGGTTCTCTACACTCACCATACGAAACACAACATTAGCTGCTGTTTTACGCTCGTTTTCTATAAGAGCGTGATCTTTCTCCGGTCAGTCCGACCCTTTCGTGCTTACAACCAAAGTGTAGCTATAGCGTTGCTCTATCACGTTTAACCAATTATACCACGATTATAGCAAATTCATATTAAGAGTAGCCTGAAGAATAATATTAATACTGTACTAAGACGTGACGCATGCAATGAAGACGAGTTTTTTAGTTAAAATACATTACTTTAGCAAAAGAAGAATAGTTTCCATTTCAGTAAATTACTTTTGCAGGTTTAAAAAGACTATTCAATTTCCAAGAAAGTATATAGTGGCTCATAAATTCTATTGACATCGTGTAATCACGGAACATAGAGGAGACTTCCTTGCTATTCAAGTTCAATCGTCTGTGGAAGTGGACATTGAGGCTCATTTGGTTTTATAATCCTTAAATGCGGAAACACATGCTTTGAAATAAACCTGCCATAGGATTTTTTGTGAAAGGTTTTCTTATATTTAAAATAATTTATAAATGTTCTTTTGCCAAAATATAGTTATTACATATCGTACGGAATTCCTAAGAGTGTGCCATGCTTCTGGCGCTAATTGGTTTTTGGTATTCTATGCGCTCCATATATGTATTGCAGGCATAGCCACGAGCCGCAAGCGACGTGTCGTGCGTTGGTCGACTAGCGATATTCTTATAATGTTTATTAACAATAAATTTTTTGTAACGATTTTAAAACCGTACGAAAGCGCAAGCAAAGCAGGACTAAAGTTGACAGGGGGGAAGCATGGCGGCTCTGGGCTAGAATGAGCGGAACACGAGGGAATATAGGTTATATTTCATTCTTATTATTAAAACAAATATATATTTTGAAAATGTAACGTGTAGTTGTGTAATGTGTGTTATTTAGAAAACATTTGGTTTTGTTATTATACAAAAAATGATGACTTCTGTTAAGTATTTACACCGTACTAATGGTATTATTTTGTTTTAGGGATAACTTTTAATTTTTTTCCATAGAAGAAACTACTAGTATCGTGTTTCTGAAGTGTAAGATTTATAGGATGAATCCTTAAATATCTGACATATTATTTGCTTAAATACAGATAAGTAATAACGATGCAGCAAGAAATCAAGCGAACGCAATTATTTTGCAATTACATATCGGTTCCTCGGTACGCCCTTAAAGAGGCTCCATAGGAGTAAGGGTTGTACCCGGAGTAACCGTTTTGTTGGAGCTTGTAGCAGAGTGGGGCTTATGACGGACATCACAAGCATACGTTCTTGTTACTTGTGTCTGGAATAGCTAGCATTCAAATTGTTTTCCCACACACCCCGCACAACGGCCTATTCATGGCCTACGTTTAGAAATTCTTATCGTCGAGGCTCACTCAGTAAGGTTTGCGATAATATAAATGTTAAATGATCAACCAGAATCTCACACTACGAAACAACAAACCTTTGCGATCTGAGAGGTAATTACGATATTAATTAGAATATTTACCACCGGACCGTTTATAGGCTAGCGTTGATGTTACTATTATTTGTTGTTAACAAGTAACGGTGACAAACATGCAAGCAGTTCCCCTGATGATAAGTGAATGCGATTGTCGATAAACACAGATTTCTAATCAAAACTCAGATGCATTTTCTGACATAATTCCTAATTTATTTTACTTTAATATATGCAAAGTAGACGTGAAATTGTTTGCAGTAGATTCGACGTTGCTCAAGTCGGGTGTGACCGTTAATTGACCGGGGCAAGGCAATGTTTGGATTGCCGTGCCTACAGTTTCGCGTTATGTTTACTGATACAAGTTCAAACGGGGCTAAAATTAAGGCACAATATGATGTGCTACAAACCTCAAACATATTTTAGTTTTTAGTTTATTCACAAACTATAGACGATCTATATCCCTTTCAGTTTTCATTAAAATTTAATGTGTAATGAGTACTTTGTATGATCAAAATTATAATCTTTAATAGTGAAATAGCGTTTGCGTAGTTGAGTGGGAATGAAACTAATTTACAATGATTAATATCAATCTAAATTAGCATATAGTCTGAGGATAATAACTGGACTCCCCTATATAGGATAATAATGGGATTCTATAGTCAATATTCGTTTAATCTTGTTTAGGAATCAAAATGCAGATGCATTTGTTCGTGAGGAATAGGATAGATTGCCTCGTTAAAAAATAATTGCGGCTGTGGTTCTCACCACCGTATGAATACCAGCATTATACTGCTATTTAACGCTTGTTTTCAAGGAGAGGGGGTCCACCCCAGATCAAGCCGAACCATTCGTGATGCAGCTATCTTATGTGTCCACCAAACAATTGCTATTTCTATTCAAACTTGTTTCCTCGAAAACTATAATCTCAAATGAAATTATAATTTGTATATTGCTATTTCTATGTTGCAATATGAGTAAAAATGATCGAGCTTCTTTTATACATGAACCGTGACTGAGTGTGGCCGCTCTATTTATATTTTAAAATAATATTTGATGCTTCTGATATTTTTATCCCTGGCGCATGTTGAAAATAACCATCTGCAAAATACAAAAGTGAGAAAATTTATAAAAATGCTATTAAAATATTAGATCGTTTTTGACGACTTTCTCAAAGGAAAAGGTTTGATATTCGACTGAATTCTTTTTTCAGAAACGAAAGAAACTCTAAAAGGATAAAGTGGGGATACTCCTTTTTATCCTTTTAAAAGGAGGATGTCCTTAATTCGACTTTAATTTTATGTATGTATCTTTGCCAACTGTGACACGATGTTAATGATTCTTTTTTTATAGAATGGACTAAAAAAAGTCATGGTAGCTCAGGAGCTAGCCGTAAATTTCGCAGTACGCGAGCAACCCGGATCGATCCCCGTTAGTAACAATAACATTGTTCATTGCAATTTTAAGTGATGATTTACAACGTGATCTGCAGTGAAGGCAAACATCGTGGGGAATCGTGCATGTTTGAGGAAACAAAAATTAAGACATGGGAATCTGCCAACTTGCACTGAGAAGAGTATTTTTTATATTAGGAAACCCCAACAATTAAAAATATTTAAGATGTAACTTTACTTTATTAACAAAAAATATTTCCATTATAATTCTATATTTTCTTAAAAAATAATTTTCGAGAAATACTAACCTTATCAAAGGCTCGCATTGACACAGAGAATTCTTTATTTGCTAACAAGAGACACTTGTTATTCATATTCAATTTACAAACGAAATGGACATCTGATACAATTTGCTCTCTCCCTAGACGACGAATGTTGACCTTTTTTAGAATGTACATCCACATTTAAATTTATATAAATAAAAGCCTGTACTTAAGTATACTTAACCATTTAAATATTATAAACATGACATAAACACTCACGCCTATCACCTCGGGGGATAAGCAGAAACTACGGACTTGCACTCAATATGTCGCCAATTTGGTCAATAAACTTTCGTCTAGGGCGTCCCTTGCCGACTCTGCTTTTCACTTTTGGAACATAAATTTGCTTTGTCACTCTTTCCTCATTCATTATTTTTTACATGGCCAAACCATCGAAGCATTCCTTTCTTAATCCTGGTCACGACATAATCTCGTAAACCGTACTTTTCTTATCACACAATTTCTCATTCTAACCCTGTCATTCAGATTCAGCCTCAACATGTTCCTCAATGGCACGTCTACAGCATTTAAGAAAGCGTTTATTCTACTACTGCTACACCCACCTTTTATTTTTACTACACAGATGTATTTAGGTAGCGGTTAACACAGCGTTGCCATACGTGGCCTTTTTGACACGTTCTCACTTTTGATAGTAGAGTGAGAGCCCCATTTTCTCTGTGTCCTGCGTTAATTCTTCGCTCTATATCCTTGTTATGTCTACCATCGCTACTAAACACACGTCCCAAAGACACAAACCCATCCACTTGCTGAATCAACTCGCCTTCTATTCCGATTACAATTATTGCTCTAATTTCTTCTCTTACAGAAACCATCATTCTCGTCTTACTTACGTTCACTTTAATTCTCCATTTTTAATGGCTCTGTTCATTAATGAAATCATCATTTGAAACTTGATCACCTTCGACGCAGATAAGACTTTTCACAGGCGTACAACAGACATTTGACTCACCTATTCTTAGCCCACATTCTTCAACTCTCAGTTTCCAAACAACTACGCGTTAATATGTTTTCAACTGTATTTGATACCTTTATAGAAGCCAAATCAGTCGGAATGGGACTCGTTGATTTGACACAAGCATAAAAGCCTAGCGCTCAACCCGAACGAGTCCAATATTTGCTATAAAACATCCCTGTCTACTCTGTCGTATGCCAAGTCCATGAAGGCACAAAAAACTTAATTCACTACCCCTTTCCTCTTTGTTCGAGATTTCTAATTTATTTATTTCGGGTGTGTCCTTACACTAAAACACGCTTCAAAGTATTTCTTCCATCTCTTTAAACTCGAAATTTCGGCTGCTCTGAGTTTTAATCCTGGTAGATGTTACGAGTTTCATGGAGGTTTAGGCAAATATTCGTCTATCATTCTCATTTTTTCTTGCATTTTTCTTTCAATTACTTCTTTTACTCTCTTATTTAAATGTCTAAAGACGGCCTATTTTCTTTCAATCTTATCATCTACACCAAGGTTTTGGATTACAGGGTTTGTTCGCTACTAAATCGTAAAATTTTTCTATTTATTCTTTCTCCTACTAATACAACATACTTCGGCTACTGCATCCTCCAAACTGTTCATAACATTATCCATTACATAATTTCATAATAGTCTCAAAGTCTAAATATTTCATACACAATTCATCCAAACCACTAATATTTTATTTCTAGCCTACATAATTTTTTTTTTCACCACCACCTGTAACCATAGCTGCTATGAAATGCTCAAAACGTCGGGAATGTAAAATAGGTTAATATACCCGATAAAATTCATTAAAATATAGTTTTATTAAAAAATTTATTTACACTTCACCACCAAATGCTCCGAATATACTTTCACAATCAGACTCTTCACCTCATTCCTTCCATTAAAAGCTGCTAAAGTTAAAAAAAGATAAAGTTACAACCTATATATATCCCACTTCTGGACACAGGCTTCCGCTCATTTCTGAGAGGGGTTTAGGGCAAGGAATTGTCCACCGCGCTGCCCCAATGCGTGTTGGCGAACTTCACATGCCTTCGAATTTGTATCTTATTTATATTTATTTATTTATATTTATATTTTAAAAACAGTGTACACGCTGGCTTACAGTATGCCCAAAACGTCAGCATGCTAATTTACAAATTACAGTTTAAAATAATAGTAATAATGTAAGATACATGTCAAATGATCAAACAAATTAAAGAATACAACATGTCCAATAGATTAGAAGTCAAATAGATTACATGTCAAATAAATTCATCAGTCATTGTCAGATTGATTACATAACATTAAAAGAATATATTACAATCATTGACTTATTACTAGCGTAAGGACCGGGCCGATCGAACATCTAAAACCGCCCAGTGCGCTGGCCCTAAAATTACAGTTTAGGGCCAACGCGAATCGAGCGCATATCCATTCCTTTATCATACATCATTTCGCGTACTTCATCCGTATTATCATTCATTACTCCACATACATTTAACGTATTTACAACGTGCGTAGGCTGAACGACTGACTGTCGTGGTGAATCTCGTTGGTGGTTTTACTCCCGCTTATCCTTCGCAGCCTGCACGATTAAAGTAGTGGGAGGAACTCGGGGCTATTGGCGCAGTGACTTAGCATTGCAATCAAGTCAACACTGCATCAGGTGAGCCGCATGCTCGTTTGTTCCCTCTGTTATAAAAAAACGTAAAGGTCAATAAGAACATAACATGCATGTAATTTTAATCACACGTTTTTGCTGTTGTTTTGTATCTCTTTGGCCTAACATTAAAATCCGTCAATGTTTGCGGGTTAAACAAGAAATCAATAACACATTTTTTAAATTATTTACTTTTATTTAAATTCTTATCATAAAACCAAATAACTTTTGAAACTACAATTCAATAAATAATGGTTATTTTATAGTTTTGAGTACTCGTAACAACATAGTCTCGGGTGCGACAACATAACTTAGTGTTTGCGCTGATACCTGTGTGTTTACCAAACGCCGCGCGATTGTGACGTAAATTATACTCCAGTCTGGGTGGAGCTTGTAGTGTAAATATATGCGGTCTGGTAAATCCTTAGCGGATCATACAAAGTATAAAAACATCCAGTGAATGAAAATGAATGAGTCGTTTTAGTAAGTACTGTACACTTACCATGCGAAGTCCAAGCTGTTGTTTTACGATCGTACTCTGTGAGAGCGTGGTTATTCTCCGGTCGAGCCGTTCATTCGTGCTGCAAAAATAGTATAACTACAGTGTACCACTTTGAAAATAATTAAAAGGCCTTTTTATTTATTTTTTGAGACCGTTTACAGAATAGTAAAATAATTTGTTTTCAAGAATATGTTGTAATATTAAATACTTACATTAAAAAAACGCATGCAACGTTTTCGAATATCGACATATGTTTAAAATTTTTGTGTTAACGTTTTTGAAACAAACATTTTAAGTTAATTTGTCGTATATTACTAGGTATCGTCCCCTTTGTGACCTGTCGTGAACACTCCCGACGGCTAAACAACGACGTACCTAAGTTACCCATAAGCATAAAGAAGACGACGGTCCGCACTTGAGATTGCAAATCGAATGAAATACCCAGTAGATTGTACTAGAAGCATCTCCTTGATCGTTCAAGTTACAAAGGATCTTTTATGCATGAATTGATGCTGAGCTGGACCACTCAATTAACATTTTCTAACAGATACTCGGTTACATAGATTTGCATATGGTGTTCTTCTGTGCTTGCGAATTTAATACTAAATCTTTCAAATATTTTACATAGAGAGAATATAAGAATTTTCTTTTACTTGGTGTGCGGTGTTTACTAGTCGAGTTCATCGACCCTCATAAATCATTCAAAGAGTTTTCCCATCTTTAAAAGAATTATCAAATCTTGTTTGCTAATAGATTACAACAACTTTTTTATACTTCTTTAAAGAGGTGGCAAATGGACACATAGTCTATCTGTTGAATCAATTTCATGTTGCCACACTTAAGAATGAAGATAGAATGCGTCGTTATCAGTAAAAAGTATTTGCTTCTCGCTTTATCAAACGAAACATAGTAGGTATCATTAAGTTGCTATTTTACGCTAATACAGGTAGTACTATTTGTGCTGCATTCATAACATAGCGTTAGTTTGTTTCTCCTATTACGTCTTAAGATTGTGGACCGTCTCATAAATAACAAGGATACCTGGACCCTGGCTGCATTACGGGACTAAAGAGACGATGCATCTTATGTCGTTTACTAACTCAAAAAGTAGTAATGAGGTTGAATAATTAACGTTTTGAAAGCGACAGTAGCCTAATAAACTCAACTTCTGCCGTGAACCACTTGAGAATATTAACGAAAACTACAACAACTACAATCTGTGCCCCGTAAGCCCGTGACCATCCAGTGAATCACCCACAACTTCGGTAGTCTATATATAAAAATCAATTGCTGTCCGTTAGTCTTGTTGAAACTCAAAAAAGGGCTGGATCAATTTTGATTAAATTTTATAAGTGTGTTTCAATAGATCTCTGAATGGTTGTGATTTACAACCCGGTAAGTGACGCTGTTGTCGATCTACCCGAACGATGCCGGGGCGGATCGCTAGTCAATAATAATAAAACGTTCATTCCAGCATTTGCGTAAATATTAAAAATAATTAAACTTTATTCAGTTAATTTTAATTGTAGCCGTGTAGTTCCGGTATAGGAATATCCACCACCTCATATCGACTCGAGGGTGCCGTAAGAGGTGATAGAGGGAAAATCAAACAGGAGATGCATCAGCATCTTTCTGATAAAAATTGAAAATAATACATTACTGAGGTTGCCATCCCGCTCGCCAACCGTGGCAACTATGGTCAAATCCCCCTATGAGGCAATCTATGAGGAAGGCCTATGTTCAGCAGTGGACTTTTATATAGGACTATAAAGTACGTGACACGAGAGAATGCCCATAGATGTATGGAATTTCGTACCAAGTTGCATCAAAATCAAACTTTGTTTTTTATAGACTACACTGATCCTATTAACTCCTACAAAAGTCCCTTTTGAAAAAAAACCGGGTTTCGGAGTTATTTTATAAAATCGAAAATAACCTTAAAACTATTACGTCACTTTTTGGATGCTACCAACGACCTATTTTGGATTGACACTTTACATGGACAAACATTATTGCTCTAAAAACCAATAATATTAGCAATCCATTAATATTAGTAACAATTACGAGTCATAGAAACACAGCCGCGCCATCAGATGCGTAACTGAAACTCGGATATTTGCCGGACCTTTATATATATTGCCAATACTGTGAGTGGGTAACGTATCTAAAGGTCATATGTATATGATTGAACGCCACCGCGATCACACTACCACACCAATATCAATAATATATTATCATAAGGGTGACCAATCAGACTGAAAAAAGCTCGTTGAGTCTAGAGCGTCTTCAACCCTTTAATCTAAGATACGATATTATTCATGACAGACACTATTGCTCAAGCTCATGTTGTTGTGAATCAATTAGGTAAGTGATAGAAAAAATAAAACAAACAAGTCCATTTGGGTTTTTTTAATAGCAATTTAAAGTCAAAAATATTTATTTAAAATATATTTACTTTAATCATTCATCATACTCCTGAAAAAAATCATCTAAAGCCGTTCCCGGCGCAGTTACGTCATTATACCGTCCCCAGCTCAAATACCACACTATCGTCATTATATGAGCACAGCAGCCTACTGTTCGCTTACCGACAAGGCAGCTGCAGCAATAACCTACTATGGTTTCTAAAGTGTTGGCCACAGCATCATTTCTGCTAATCAATAAATATGTGTGATAAGTACGACTGTTGAATAAGGAAGTCGACGGATGCAGGTGACTCAGGATCGTGCTTTGTGGCGTTCCTTGGATTTGACCTATGTTTAGCAGTGGACTTGTGAATAGCTGTAATGATGATGAGGATAATGATTGTCAATCTGCCTACCAAACGTTGCAAATATAGCAAATATTCTCCACAGATGGAAAGGGAAGAGAGACTTATAATGAGCAGTGGACAATTTATAGGTAGTATCGTTAACAATATAATATAGGATATATGCTACCTCAGCTTAAATAATATCTTTATGACATAATACAAACATTTTTTTGTCTATCAAAATCTTTAATTTGTTCATAGTTAAAAGTTTTTCATCTAAAATCGATATGGAACAATTTAATCATATTTTTTATAGAATAAGGGTGACAAACAAGCACACAGTCCACCTGATGGTAAGTGGATGCTGTGGCCAGCAATCATCTACATTTATCCTCGATTAAAAATAAAAACATAGATGCGTTGTCACCTCTAAGGACTAAAATGGAATGCTTCGTTTCCAAGGGGTCTCCAGATCTCTACACTCACCATACGAAACACAGCAGTATTGAGCTGCTATTTTACGCTGGTATTTTGTGAGAGCGTGGTCCTTCCCCGGTCGAGCTGACCCATTCGTGCCACAACCATAATACGGTTGCTGCGTGGCTCTACCACGTATAATAATATTTTATCAATGTTGACCGTCCCTGACCCGAATTTTATAGCAGATCGAGTTGCCCCCTAACCTTAGAGTAATGGTAATTGATAATACTCATTGTCATTAAGTACATTTTCCTTGGTACGCTTTTCCCCTTCCGATACCATTATCTTTCTGGTTCCATACTGCGCAGATGTCCGGCTCAGCTCTACTATAGTTTATCTATGTTAATACTCGGAGACTGCAATCCAGCACCTTTTTCAATGCAGCGGGATTTTTGCTGCATTTACTTCAAACCAGCGGGATGCCGCGCGGTTCTAATTTTTTGTTTTGGAATTTATTTAAATATAACCAATTATTGTAAACATAACATAACATTTAGGGGAGCACAGTCATACAATCAACTTTCAAAACACATGAAGGAAGCAACTTCAATTAATAATTTTAGAGGAAAATAATTTATGTATATTTATAAAAAAATATGCATTAAAATTAACTCGAACCACTGCCTTAGATACGCCCGCAATGAACTCGCTTCTTGGTTGACGACCGATGTATTTTTTATAGAATTGTAGAACTTTAACACCAGAATTTTAATTATAATAT
>DWHP01002998.1:0-13825 GCA_018247895.1 Parnassius honrathi
CATATATAAGTATCTAATAAACTTATTTTGTACTCGCTCTACCATGAGACTATACTTAGTTTCATGCGGAGCCCAGATGACCACATTACACTCAAGTTGACTCCTTATCAATGCATTATATAAGGCGATAATCGCTTTTATGTTTGTGAATCCTCTCACTGTACGAAGTAAAAATCCTAGATTTCTATAAGATTTTTTGCAGATGCTCATGATGTGATCGTAAAAAGTAAGCTTTGTGTTAAAAGTTACTCCCAAATCCTTAACTTCTCTGACCCTCGTCATCAGCAAACCGTCAATATGACAATTATGTTAAATAGGAGTGTGTGCGCGAGAAAAAGTAATTAACACACACACACACACACACACACACACAGTCTTTACTCCAACTCACAACCCTGTCTATGCACCTTTGTAGTCTGGCACAGTCATTCCGATTTTTTACCGCAAAAGATAATTTGAGGTCGTCAGCAAACAATAAACACTTAGCGTCCTTCACCACTTCTGGTAGGTTATTTATCATCAGCAATAACTCCAAAGGGCCAAGGTTACTGCCCTGACTTACCCCGGACCATGTGAAATATGGCTCTGACTTATGTCCCGCATATTCTACATATTGCTGCGGACATATAACTAGCTAAAAAGTGCAGTAAATGTGGGGTAAAGCCCACACTTGCTAGCTTTTTAAGTAATACGTTATAATCTACCAAATCAAATGCTTTTTTGAAGTCAAAAAATGCCGCATCCGTTTGTACCCCTTTGTCTTCATTCGGTGCCAGATGTGCCATCTGACAGAGAAGGTTACTGGTTGTATTCCTTCCTGGCAGAAACCCGCGTTGTCCGTCTGAGAGTTGTGCGCTCACCTGATGGAATATTATCTTATAAATAACGGCTTCGAATACTTTTGCCGGCGTAGAAAACACTGCAACAGGCCTGTACCCATCCACTGACTCTGCTGAACCTCCCTTTGGAACCGGAACAACGCGGGTTACTTTCCACCTCTCTGGAAACACTGCAGCCTTAAGGGATTTATTATATATATGCAGTAGTGATTTATTATAAATATGTCAATTTGTTCTCGTATTATAAAGTAGATGTCCGGTACTTGATTTTTTAACCCCTTGTATGGCATCCAGCCAGAATCTGGCCCATGGTTTAATACGCGCGTCTGGCAAGCAACCAGTTTCTGGCCGCATATTGGGTATTTTGCAGGTAAAATAACCGGCGACAATGATTGCAATCACACTTTTACTTATATAAAATTATACACTAAAGAAAGAGGACGCAATACCAAGCTACTAAAGTATTACAATGTTTAGAAATTTCGAATAAACAGCCTGTGTGGCAGCAGTACGTGAATGTCGCTTTAATTTGTTCGCTCGTCCCGGTTTTTGTCCTTTTTTTATTCGTAAATAAAACAAATAGTGAAGTTTGGTGCCATTTTAACATGGAAGGGTTAATAACCAACAGTTTTTAATTCATAATATAGGGATATGTATCCTTTTTATTAAAAAAAATTTCGAACATAAATAGCCATTATACTTACCTTACATTTATCTCTATTGTTGATTAAAAATACATTACGTACTTTTTAGAAATGAAACTTTCTCAAAATTAAGAATTTGAACCATACTTAACGTTAAAATTATCGCACGCCACTTGACTAGCTCCTTTCTCAATATAAAAGTAACAATATGTGCTATTTTTTGTGCGACGCTTGGGTTGCCATTTATGTGTTAAGATTGTAAAAAACTTTTGGTGTAAAAAATATATAGGAATGTGTAGTTTTTTTGCTTTTTTATTATAAATTAGTGTATATTGATGAAAATAAATTACATTTATTTTATAAATGAATGATTTTTCTGTTTAATTTTCACAAATTATGTACAAAATACTATTAAAAATTCGGTTTTCTAACTTTGAAATTAGCTTAATAAAATCTATTAGGTTCTATTCCACTAAGATACGTACAGATTAATAGCAAATAATGACAAAAGTTTTATACATTGCTTGCATACAATATTTTAGAGAAATTACTAATTTAATCGCCACGCGCCGATATCACGGAAATTACCTGCTAATTAATACCTTAGCAGATGCGCATTATTTGCAAATGGCCGGCCGGCCGACAAGGAGACTGATCTACTGAAATGTATAGCAACTCGTGCGATATACAAAAATTAGCAGATTTAATCATCTTTAAAATTATTTCAAGTTGGTTCTATCTCAAAATGAATCGAAGCTCGACGAGGAAGGAACTACGCTTACGGAACACCAGCGTAAAGTATTATCGGCAACTGGAGGCCTTTTAACTGGTAACTAGACATTCCATTGTAGTTTTCAAAAGTAACATCGCATCTGCGTTTTGATTCTTAGTAAGATGCAATGGAGCCAGGTGGCTTAGGACCGTGCTTTGTAGCATTCCTTGGAGGAGGGCTATGTTCAGCAGTTGACTTGTGAAGAGCTGCAACGATGATGATGGATATACATATTTTGTGAATATACTGACGATCAGGTGAATACTACTGTTTTTTATAATACTAAATAAAAAATCTCAAACGGTTAACGAGTATTCAAGTATCCATTTTATTCTCTACTACCGATTTGCTCCGGCTTCACCTGGACAGGATCTATTGACGTGATGTTAATTAGGTTTAAGTAAATCAAAGGTGATTCATCAATTTTTCATTATCCTTATTCAAAAAACATCGAGTTTTTCAAGCAAAATTGAGCCCCAATGTCTCCTGGAGTCTCTGTCTGTCTGTTTGCGAAGTTTCGTTACAATCGGTTCAGCCATTCCGAAGACTAGCCCGGGCAAACAGACAGACAAACAAAACTTTTAACAATGGATGTTTATTTCTTAAAAGCATGCAAATAACCCCCTGAGCTTATACAAGCCAGTTAATGCAATGCTACAGACAGGCATTTCAAATTCATTTCTATCTATGTTTAGATAATACGCATTAAGTCTATCAAGGTGAATTCGGTAGATGCTACCGCTATCCGTGTCGAAAACAAACCTTGACTTCTCGAGCTGGAGATTATACATACTTTGGCTTGTTTACGTATAAATAAATAATTCCGTAACCTAATATTTTTGACAACAAAACAGTGACAAACTTTTAACCTAATGATGTAACGCGTAGTAGAATATTCGCTGGGTGAGCAATAAACAATAAAAAACAATCGATTAAATCACAACTATTGCGATAAAGTCGAGGAGAATTACAAATTACCTAGTTCTCTATTCGATGAAGACAGAGGGGATGTTTCACACAGAATCTCTCGCTCTTTCTCTCTCTCTCTCTCTCTCTCTCTCTCTCTCTCTGGGTGTGTGTGTGTGCATGTGCGCGCGCGCGTGTTTATGTGTGTGTGTGCATATTTATACGTTATGAAAACAAAAGTTCAGGGTAACTAAATCAATATATAAAGAGTTTTATATAAAAGGTCCTTACCATTTATAATTCCAATTTGCATGAACTTTTACGTGTAACGCTATAAATTATTCTTCCGAGAACTTTAGTCGACAATGACGATTTAAAGGCAATTGTGGAAGCAGATGATACTCAATCTACGACTGAATTAGCAGCAGCTTTCGACGTTACCATCAACAACAACAATATTGGTTCACATGCGTCAAATTGTCAAGGTACAAAAGCTTGACAAATGGGTGTCCCATGAACTCAATTATTGCCAGCGCGAAGTACACGTCGAGACGTGCCTTGCTCTGCTCAACAGGCAGACAAAATAAAGTAATTTTAAACCGCATTGTTACTTGCGACGAAAAATGGATTCTGTTATACAATTACAAGCGCTCATTTAGTTGGTTAGATCCTGATTCAGCACCTAAACAATGCCCTAAACGAAAACTTACCTCTAGAAAAGAAAAGTCGTCTAGCGCCGGTGTGATTCATCACAGCTTCTTACCAAACGGTATGAGCATTACTTCAGATATATATAGTGAAGAATTGAACACCATAATTGAGGAGCTCGCACGTCTCCAATCAGCTTTGGTCAATCGCTCATCCCGTCTGTTCCTATACTACAGCGCACGACCTCATACTGCACTACAGACGGTCTCCAAGTTACAAGAGCTGAAGTTGGTAGCTCTCACTCATCCGCCGTACTCACCAGACCATGCGCATAAAGACTTCTACTTTTCCGGAATTTGGGTAACTTCTTTTCGAGAGAAAAATTCAATACCCGAGAGGCAGTACAAAATGCCTTTGAATATTCGATAAAAAGTTTTTCCTAGAAATGTTACTAAACATAGTTTGTAAGATCTCTTTTTTGTAACAGTATGGGTGAACGACTGAATTAAATCATTGTTTTTTATTTATTTCTTTATGTGTCGCATCCTATCCACCCGATTTCTTCAAAAAGTCCTAAACTGTAAATCAATAAACTGCCACTGCGCTGGCAAAGATGCATCGATTACTTTGATTTCTATGAATAAAAAGTATAGAAAAAAATTACTTTAAATTATTTCTTAAAAAGCGGTAATTTCGTAGCTGAAGGCCTAATGTCAGTCTTTAGAAAATCGAAAATTGTATGATTTCTAGACATCCTTGTTAAATTTCATCAAATATGTAAAATGTAAAGATATGGTTTTTAATTCGCTATCAGACACCATGCCGATATCTACTGTATATACGCCTCTTTCATAATAGTGAAGTAATATTATTTATTAATCCTTAAACTACACATTTATGACAATATGTTTATACATTAATTAAAACTACTTTTCTGGATTTTGTCGCGTTTTATTTATTTTGTTTTTAATACCCGACGTTTCGGGTGATTTCCAGCACCCATGCTCACGGGGGACTGAGGTGACTGACGTCCCGATGTCAAAGTTAACCCGGAGTACCTCCAGCTTTTTAATTATTGTCTTTGGTCCGATCTACGCAGAATGAACTAAATGATCGGAATGATCTAAACGAACTAAATGATCAGAAAATCCGTAAAAGTAGATGTGTTGCGTTCGCGTAAATATAAGAAATCATTACTTAAATTTTTCTTCGATTAAGAATCAAAATGCAGGTGCGTTGCGGTTTATCCTGCTAATTTACGCTGCCTATGACTTAGGTTAATACACTTAATGTGGATCAATAGCATGATGTAGGGTAACTATTTTCAGTTATAAAGTCGGACATAAACCGTAATCAAGTTTACAGTTGTATGCGTAGTGTCGTGACGCGTTGTGATTTCCTGAGTCCGCAACGCAAATATACTAACACACGTTATATATTATCATAACTTTATCATCGTCGCTCGCAATTTACGACGATGTGAAAACGTCGCTACCGTTTGCTAATATTAGTCGTAATTACAATACGCGATACGCTAGCGATTGGTTAGAAAATGGGTCGACTTATCTAACCGTATAGTTGTACGAAGTATAAACACACGATTAGACATTAAGGTGGGTCGTTTTTACGACTACACTGATGAAAATATTACACTGTTGAGGTAGCGAATGGCAGGAAGCTATTGTGGTTTAAATATAAGAATAATATTGTTAGGACCTCGCAGATTACATATATATATATATATATATATATAAGCGACATACCACTGACTGTGGGTGTCATCTAGCATCGATTAGGGTCTCCATTTTTCAGAAATGAATAAAATACTTAGAGAACAACGTGATTGAAAGCCGCAACATGAGTAAAGCAGTATGGGAGACTAATTGCTCCATTTTTTTTAAATTTATAGTAAGACGTATAGAAATACTTTTCTTAGTACGTAATTTAATGGACGAATTATTCGCTGTAATTTGGACGGGTACTACTCGTAGGTAAAAGTATGCGTAATATACATATTGCAAGGACTGGTTAGGTATTTAGAGAAAGAAAGAAAGAAGATACTTGTTTCGTCACATAAGCACAACGCATACTGTACATAATACTTTATCATGTTAAGAGTTATTAATAACAAAATATTAAGCGTTGCCGAACGTGACGAAAAGAGTTCGCACTCAGCATTCGATATGATGATTCGCAGCCGTTCCGTTGCGTGGTCCGTTTCGTTTCGTCGTATCGAGTCATTTAAACTGTGGTCTGTTTTAATTAACTTCTAAAAATCCGCGCTTCGGGACACTTTCTGGAATGCGCGAGGGGGTGAGGGGGAAGGACGCTCACCTGGGAGGGAGGGTCGATAAAATTTAACTTTGCACTATAACGTACATAATATTCCAATAGATAGAAGTTCTCCATTATTTTGCTGTTGTTTAACTAAAACGGTTGAACTACAGGGAAGGACCACTCGTACAGAATACCAGAGATAAATAGCAGCTTAAAGCTACTCGTAGTCATGTAGTTGTTTATCTTATAACATGATACTTCTTCTTTACTTCATTCTACTTCCTCCCATTACGCTCATTGAAGTCAACTGTTGTACATGGACCTCTTTTAATAAAGGGAGAATTTGCTACATATTTTGCCATTCTTGGCAGACATTCTAGACTTCAGATTGGCTATCGTAGTATGAGACGTTTCGCACATCGCCAGTTTGAATACTATTTATCGTCTAGCGTTAATGGCATGGTTATACTGCCATAGTATCAAATACCATGAATTCCTATTGTCAACTCTTATGACACTCACGAGACCGTACAACATAGCAATATCTTGATTCATTAACAAAGTTGTTTTCTTTACAGGAGGAGGAACTAAAAGAAATAATAGCGACAGCCAGAGATATGGAACTCCGATGGGGCCACTTGTTCGATATGATTATAATAAACAACGATACACAACGTGCCTACCAACAGCTTCTAAACGAAATCAACAGTTTAGAAAGGGAACCCCAATGGGTCCCCGCGCATTGGTTGAAACAGACCTAGCGAGAAATTCCCCTTGCATGCAAAATGCAAAGGCTGAAACGATTAAAAATTCGATATTCGATAGTAACACGCAAAAATCGAAATGTGATAGACAATATACACGCCAAAATCGATGTTTACAAAACCGCTAAATCGATAATACGACTCGGTAAATCGATGCTGACGACGCTCTTTCAAACCGTACAGCAAATGGTTTTACATTTGCTAGCTTACTTGTTAAATGACAGGAAAATGGAGACTGGTTTGCTGAGCATCAAAGTTCGTAACGATAGGGAAGTGATCAGTGACGGTGATGCGAACTACGAACTGGCTAATGAAATAGAATTTAGTGATGTGTTCCCAACGTTCCCTAGTTTGGTTAACGGTAAATATAGGAAATCGAAAAGGCACGAGTCTAACAAGTGATTGACGAAGTAGTCGAACAAAAAAAATTTCCATACATACTAATAGCATTTTTGTATCGAAGATGATTCTACCAAATTATACCAAAGTATTTAGTAGTTGGCAACCCGGGAAGTTATTAATATAATTTAGAAAATTATTTAGTGACCATCCGCGTAATAAAATAAAATAAGATCTCATTCAATTGATGGAGGGCGGCAGGTGCTCTTTAAACTAGGTACGACACACCATTTTTTAGGAAAACTATGCACTAAGAAATTATTCTTACCACTCCGTTTTCTTTATACCCTCTTTCTTTTTTTTATCATGATATTTCCATTTATGAGTATTTACGCTATGACAAGGTTCCGATATGCCTGTGATTTAGTATAAACGTCGATGTTTTTAAAGATATCTAGTTTAAAAACTAATCCCTCCTACTACCAACACAAAATTAAAATCTCTATTCTCTCTCGTAAACTCTCCCGTTACAAAATTGCTATTAGTGTGAACTGAGGCCTATAATGGCATTAAACCATCTAGACAAAAAAGGGTTATTTTAGGGAATATAATACAGTGCGATGCAATAATAAAACACCGGGGTCTGATTTTTGGGCCAGACATTCTTAGTCGTTGGTTATAATATTAGATAGCTGGTTTACATGAAAATAACAATCATACTGCCTTAATCGTAAACTGTATTTCTAAATCTGGTTCTATGTCGATCTTTCATAAAATTTATTTGAAAGAAAACTCAGTATTTTAATTATTTTCTATATCAAATTATCCGTTTTATATCATATTGATTTTGTAACTTATCTTTTTTGAACACACGTAGACTATGGCATATAGTATTTTTTTCAAAGAAAATTCCGTTTAACAAAACTATTTTTAATGCATTTGATGAAACCATTGACTGCATGTTAAGATAATAAATAGGGACTAAAAGTATATAAGCTACGAGCTTTCTTCTTATTTCTTAAATTTTTTGATTGTGATTACCAGACGATAGCAACAAATCTATTAAATGTATATTTTCAAGTTTTTGTCGTTGGAAGTGTAGGTACCTGTATGAATTGTGTTTCGACGTTAACAATAACCCAAAGGAATTTATAGTTTGCTAATAAATAAGGAAAAACTATTATTAACCGTAATATTGTCCTCTATTGTCAAAATTTTTACTGTAGTAATAAAATATGAAATTTTCAAAAAAAAATCATGAGTAGTTAGCCTTCTGTGAATTTCTCAGTGGGAGAATTTCTCTTTCGAGCATAGAAACTTAAATACATTCAAATAAAATTTGTTGAAAACTAATGCGCTATGATAGTGAGTAGAGATGCAATATTTTTAACCATGTAATCACCTTACAATGACATATCCGTTTTATAAGATACTTATTTCAATATGGCCAATTTGAAACTCCTTTTTGTCGAATGTATACCATTAATATATAGAGCGAAGTGTTTACCGCTTCTTTTAACAATTTTCTTCCAGTATACTTGCATGTTTTTGTAACACTGATATCCATGTTAAATGACAGCGCTACCTTATAAAACAAATTAAGATACGAAGAAATGGATATTATTATATGACAAATATGTTATTTAAAGCAAAGTTTGAATATTATAAATTGTGCGATTTCATCAGAAAACTCGATTAATCTGACTTTTGTATCGACTTTGTTGATTTTTAAACTCATCTTTTCGATATTATATTAAAAAGTCCATTTGTTATCAAATTTGATAATGTTTATAAGTGTTTATATTTTGTTTGAAAGATTTTACCAATCGTCGTAGTTTTAATCGACACTGAATTTACTAGTATCGATTACGTGTTGCAAAACTATATTATAATAGTGGTTTTAAAAATGTTTATAAAGAAACCTTTTAAAATATCCATGATTAAAATATTTGATAAATAGTTTCAATACACTTATTATGTATCTAAGTAGATAGAATTGTGCATTCCAAATAATTTAGTGCCAAATACATAAGGCCACGATGTATTGTGTATAGAACACGGTTATATTTCTTTAAAATATCACAATAAATTAAAATGTTTAATTTTATCTTGTATATAGTTTGTTGGCTCGTGACCACTTTGTTGTGCGTGCTGATTTTGGGATATATTGTACTAGTGTTTTTTAAAAATTGATTGTGAAAGCGTTTTATTGTAATATGTAAGTTATTATATACTTATCTGAGTTTAAATTGAAATGTAGCTTGTGAAGGTGCTGAACTTGTTAACTATTATTTTCTGTATTTCTGTATGACGAGCGCATGAAACACGTTGAATCAATAAAAATATACTTATTGTATTATATAAGTAAGGAGAGCATGGCAACACAATTTCATGCGGGTCGTCATACAAACACGGATTTGTCGGGATTTCACAGTATTGATATTACCTAATTTATAAATAGTCCTGTAAATAAAATTAACAATTGAATGAATAATAAATATATTATAAATAATATGTTAATAGAGAACAATTCATTGTATATAATAGATCTATTAAATTTAATATCAGATAAAATGTAAGTTTTATTTTCTTTATGTTCTTGTCAACTGGTCATTACTTCTTCCATAACAAACATGTTCTTTATGGGATATCGTCATTACGATTAAGCAACAATGGCATTTCGTTTTAGCTACTCGCTTCGAAAATATCTTCTAAGCTTGGCGATTATTACGACCATTTGCACGTGTACGCAAGTGTTTTAAAGAGAAATGGAACAAATTATTATAAATAGATAATATCTTATTATTTGGCACAACCCAAACGACCGTACTAGTCCGTATCACCACATCATATAAAGAAAGGTAAACTTCAGTTTGAGACCGGAGCTCTGGCGGGGAGCTGGCCGCCAGCGGGTTGTTGCTCCTGTTTTATCAATCTTAAAATTGCGAGCGCGCCCGCCCGCAGCACTGTAAACAGTTAAAACTTATATTTATAGACCACTTTTGTATAAAGAAGTTTGGCATTATAGAATCTATACGAAATTCTCTATCCCACGGGATATTATATTTTTCTTGAGATTTTATTTTCTTCTTATTTTGAGGCGGTTTGGTAAAATTCGCTAATGACGTATTGAGTGAAAAATGAAAGGTTATGAGTTTAAAAGAGTCTGTGATAATACAAGGATTTAATTTTTCCGAGAATTTCGACAAATCTGTTGAATTACCTGGAACAAATACGACAAACAGGTGTTAGTATCTTATCAGTATGTTAAAAGTGACAAGGATTTAGTTTCATATTATTAGTACACAAAAGGAGCACTTGTATAATATGTTAAAATATAATTAAAATCTATAGGTCGAGGAATATAAGGAGGAAGGTAATCATAAAGGGAGGAGGATAATTTGGGACAGTGGAAAAAATATGGTTTGTGGAACCTTCATCTAAGCCACATTCACACAATGAGCTATCCCTTACTCAGATTTTTGCCAGATGTACATGTGTACAAGCATATCCAATTCTCAGTATACAGATGATTGAAGTTGCATGTTAATTTGCTTTTTTAAATTTAAAGAACCAAGTCTTGGGAGGTATAACCTCTTGGGTGGCAGCATAGTGCTTACCCTTAACATTTTGGATACTTCCGGCAATTTATTCCAATTTTCGTTCAGTTTCCATTTAACTAGCAAAATTAGGTCATGTGAGTAAATTAAATTTTGTAGAATGCCATTAGCAATTGCATGAAGCAGGAAATTTTGAACAGCGATATATTTTAATATTTCTCCAGATCAAAGATGGGAGAGTCCTAGGTGATAGTGACTAACAGAATTTAAACAAGCCACTTCGCTTTTTGTACGACAGTAATTATAAGGTTTCTACAGCAAATTTTTTATAAGAGATACAATTCTCCGCAGTCATAGAACGGGAGTATATTAATTCAGCCTCTTTTCTTCTCCTACAAGCTGCTAAACAATCTCGGACCCACCAAGGAGGAGAAGGATAATTATTTTTGAATGAAATTAGCAGCAGAAATAATTGCATTTCTGAACACTATATATACGGGAACAATGTTATCATTGTTAATTGGGGGAAGAGTGAAAACCTCCCGTTCCAAAACTGTAGAATATAATTGCCAATTAGCTTTGGATAGATTATACTTTAGTCTCGGGAAAATGTAAAATTTATTGTAGGGGAAGTAGGGGAATGATGAATATAGGAAAGTGGTCACTGCCATAGCCAGAAGGTAATATTTGCCACAAATCTGGGGAATAGAGAGGTCAACGGCACATCTAACATTTTGTAATGGGGATACTCGACGGGTAGGAGACCCGTCATTTCGAATACGGAGATTAAAATTATCAATAAGATCTAAAAATAAGAGCCAGTGAATCACAAAGATGGGAGCCTCAAAGAGTACGATGCATATTAAAATCTCCTAAAGTAACCATAGGAGGTGACAGAGAAGAAATAAGTATTGCAAGTTCTGTTAAGACATTTACATCAGGATTAGGAATGTAAACAGAGAGAATAGAGATATCAAGGGCCTTAATAGCAATAAAAATAAATGTAAACGTTCTCGAAATTAAAATATAGGTACCAGCAGGAACGTCACTCCTATTATCCCGGAGGCATGCGTAGCCTGAAATCCTAAAATGAGACTCAGGCCTAAGCCATGTCTCCTGGATGGCAAGAATGAAGGGATGAAGTTGTATTAATGTGGTAAATGAGTTCATTTTTTATTTCTGATGCTCCGACAGTTCCATTAAAGAATTGGTGGGACTGCGTATGTCACAGGCTAAGGAGGAAAGCTCAGTAAGTTTCTGATGTAAATTACATGGAAGTTAGTATCACTAAAACGGGATAATATACCAATAAGCACATAAATTAATAGCTCAAAAAGTAAGATGAGTCATGATGCCAGTCTGCTTTTGGAGTATAGAAGAGTATGTAATTTTTTTTGAAATGAAAATGGAGGAACCAGCATGTCCATCGCTCCTTCCATCCCGAAGGCATGAGTAGCCTGAGACAGTTGGGAGACAGGTCTAAGCCACATCTCCTGAAAGGCAAGAACAAGTGGACTAAATTTGTTAATAAGGAAGGTAAGTTCATTCTTCTTGTGTTTAGTACTAGGAGTATTTATTTAATTCCATTGTGGAATTGTGAATGTTGCTAGTTAATGAAGTAAGCTAAGTAAGATTTTGGCGTAAGCTGAGAGGAAGTTCTGTGTCACTAAAACGAGAGATCATGTTAATTAGCATTGATATAAGTTCGCAGAAATTATCATTATTAGAAGTAGCCCCGTCTCGGACTATATTTTTTAATATTATTATGATACAGAAAGTGACCGAATTTAATTGGTTTAAGAGTTACTCCAGACAGCCGATCATTTGAGATTTTACCTACATGAACTAGAAAAGAAGCGGCATCGTTTTGAGAGTACTCAACTTTTTTATTAATAAAATCAGGATGGGTATATGAGGATTATTTTTCAGATTAGTCGATATTGTTTGCCATTTAGCATAACAAGAACTTCCTTTCAGAGGTCACGATGAGTCGAAAACTTCATTAAATAGAAGCAATTTTTTCTAGACTAGCTTCTAATTACATTACTTCCAGCCAAACCCACAATCTTTGCCCGACCCACAACATTCACTTGCCTCAAATTTTGTAACCTCAGGCATCTTGGCGTACCAGAAGGAAGCGGTGTTAATATTGTAGGAGGAATAAAAAAGGGTGGATCCATTTTGCCCAAGAAAACCGGGTCTATGCCTTACATGTTTTCGTGGATGTCATAGATATTGATTCATGTATATAGTGCAATAAGCACTAGTTACTTAATTGTAACATACAGATTAACACTGATTATGTACTTTCTTTCTTGTTTAAATATATGTCCTTGTTTTTAAGTGTTTCTTTTTATTTCATATAGGTACACCCACGTATCTACTTACACGTCGTAACACCATTCTGCGACAATCTCTGATGGACTACTTACTGATTACGAATAATAATCCTTGGAAGTATAAAAAAAGAAAAAGGGAAACTTTTTTGATACGTACATGTAATAATCATATTAACTTAGCAAAATGTTTAACTATCAGCTATGAAATCAAGGTTATAACTGCTTTTTAATTCCCTAAAATAAAATTGCTTAAATAAATATTTCACCTATCAAAATGTTGTTAATGTTCGCCTGAGGAGTTTTATTATTTTTCTAAAATCATTATTTACAGGATCGGCAACTATAATGACGTTGTATGTATGTAAAACATGCACATATAAAGAGTATATCCCTTTAGAATAGAAATTGGCCAAAATATAATTTATGCCGATCGGCGTCATATGGGGGCTTCTCACTGCGTGTGTTATCACGCGCCGCGCCTCCCGTGTTGGTTTGTACGAACAAGCACACGCCACGCGCGAGCCCCGTGCCACCAGTTTTAACTGTTAACTGTATTTATTTATCTATGGTTAACTGGCGCGACGTGGCGTGTGTTTGCCCAAACTCCGAGCCACCAGTGTTGCCAACTTGACGGGATTCCCGTTAGATTTGACGGGACAGCGAGTTTGGCAACGGGAAAAAATTGTGTTTAACGGGTAACTTTTTAACGGGACAGCAAAAGTTTGTTTTTTTAGATT
>DWHP01002999.1:0-13824 GCA_018247895.1 Parnassius honrathi
TAATTTGCATGCGAAATTTGGAAACGATTGTAATGTCAAAACACATCTCGTGTTGACATTTATACGTGTGAATTGACCTGTTAGTGACATTTTAGTGGCTACGCGGGCTCCGCCCACTCCCCCGTTCTATTATGTACGTAATTATAGTATTCTTTGGGTATTACCCCCATACATTCCGGTATATATAAGTATACTACGGTGGAGCGACTGTGTAAGTATATCCACTGTCCCATATCTTCCCGTGGGTGCCGTGAGAGGTAACACAGGAAAACTAAAACAGAAAATGGGTTGAAACATCTTCCTGATAACATCTCAGTAATAATAAAAAACTACGGTTGCCAACCTTTGCCAAGCTTGGCAACTATGGCCAAATACTTCCTATGAGACAATCTATGGGGGAAGCTTATGTTAAGCAGTGAACTTTTATAAGATGTAATGGACCACGTAATATGTAACCGGTTTGACAAATACGACGCGGTAAAAATACGCGAAGTATTTATTTTTGGGTGGTTAAAATATAAAATTCGACGGAAAGACAAAAAAAAAAGATTGAAATGCGGTTTCATCACGCACTGGGCGCACGTGCTCAATTAAGGTCCGAGGTTCGATTTTGGTTACACAAAAAATATTCGATTGATTGCATGTTGGGTTCCGTAGGGTTTTTAAGTTAATGCTTGTCGTTTTGTTACCGTTGCCGTGGTAGACTATCAAACGTTTAATGCTGAATATAGCACGAATGGGTCGGCTCGATCAGGCAAGAACCACACTCTCACAGTCCTGCGCATTTTACTGAAAACGAGGCATACATCTTAGTCTTCAGGGACGACAACGCATCTGCGTTTTGATTCTTAGTCGAGGATGTAATGGAAATGTAGATGTCTATGGGCCACCACGTTCACTTACCATCAAACGGACTGTGTGTGGATGAGCCGCAAACTTGTTCGCTCCCTCTTATAATATGTAAAAAAACACAGTCTACCTAATGGTAAGTGGATGCTGACGCGCATTTGCATCCACATCTATCCTCGATTAAGACGACGTTAAGAGATTAAATAAACACGAAACAGTCCGACCCGAAAAGTATTTATTTGTTATTTGCCAGATTTTTGACTCCGGTCTCGGTTCGAATTTAGAAACCTAGAACCTAGAACTAAACAGTAGACATTGGACTCGACTACTAAGCGCTTGACCATATTATAAACTGTAAATATTTTTAAATAATAATTGAAGTGAAAACTTCTTTAGCGGCGTTGTACACTTTTTCTGTACTGGGTAAAAAATGTTAAACTCGCGTCAGGTTACGTGTCCTGATCGAAAATGAGTAAGACGGATGGAGAGAGACAGCGGGCGCGGCCTAGGAGAGGAAGTATCCCCCTCTCTTTCTATGGTGCGGCGAAAATGTATACCTGCGCTTGATTTCCGACAAATAAACTTTTTAATGTAATATAAATTGTCATGTTTGTGTACGATTGCGCAATAAATAAATATTGTATTCTACCGCATATATGATAGTACTTTTATACAGATAACTAAAGCAATTCATGCAAAATTATTCTCTAACCGTTCCAAAATATCAAAAATGCACAACGTTAATATTCAAGTTTTCACATTAGCCGGCACTCCAGGAGTGCAACCCGTCGTTTTTTTATTATAAATAATAATATAATGTATTGTAATAATAATACTAATTGCCAATATTTCTAGAGTGCAGGGTCAGGACAGAGCAGCACAGGGATAGTGTTTTGAACTATTTTTCATAATTAAGATCTAATGTATAAAATAATTACCCGAACAGTGTCGGTGTAAGAATGTCCACTCGCCCATATCATCTCGTGGGTGGCGTAAGCGGCGACAGGGGGAAACTGAAACAGGAGATGGGCCGCAGCATCGTTCTGATAACAACTCTAAAAAAAACCTTACGATCTACCTGCCAAGCATGGCAACTATGGCAAAATCCTTCCTATGAGGCAATCTATGGGAGAGGCCTATGTTCCGCAGTGGACTTTAATAGGCTGTGATGGAAGTATACAACAATAATGGTTTTCGCCACAGCTCCGTGAAACCCCAAATGAATCCCCGAAAAGTCGGGGTCCACATTCTGACATAACGATCAGTGAGTCACTCGCCGGTCCCTACGAGTTATTCCGAGTAATGATGCAACCTGAAGACAGGAGCTGTTTTAAATTCGCTATCGAATGAACGCGGATCCTCGCGGATTTCGCTATTCGTGTACAATTTTTCAGGATTGTAAAGAGCCGATATTCCAATAATGACTTTATATAGTAATACTTGATATTGAATACAACTATCGCGTAGAATTTAATTTATTTTTGATTCCCGACGTTTTGAAAAGAAAGATCAATAATATCCCATGGCTGACGTGAAGTACCGACGCTTAATAACGAAGGATGATAAATACGTTTTTATAAGATAGGGTGACAAATGAGTACACAGTCCATATGATGGTAAGTGGTTGCTTTGGCCCATAGACATCTACATCTGTTCTCGATTACGAATCAAAATGCAGATGCGTTGTTACCCCTGAGGACTAAGATGGAATACCTCCTTTCCAGTAGAAAGGGTATCCGGTTCTCTACACTCACCATAAGAAATACAGCAGCATTAAGCTACTATTTCGCGCTGGTATTCTGTGATAGTGTGGTCATTTCCAAGTCGAGCCGACCCATTCGTGCTACAACTATACTACTAATATAGCTGCTGCAGTATGGCTCTACCACATATAAAATGTGAAGCTATTGTAATTAAAAAACGTCCTAATTACAATAGAGAAGATGACTGGGTGCTAAAATCTGCTTAAGATCCTGTAATTAATAATAGCCAAACCCAAGCATACCACTGCAAGACATCCGGAATTTCTAAGTTCAATTAAACGCCGTAGAAGCTGAAAATTAGTTTACTTTATACAATGGGAATATTCCAAGTTTTTTTCAAGTTTTGCTGGCGTTTGATGAAAGTTGGTATCTTTCTTACAGTCCTAAATTTTATCCTTACATCATCATCACTGCGCATTTTAAAAACTCCACTGCTGATCATAGGTTTCTCCCATGGGATGCCATAAATCACGGTGCTGAGCCACCTGCACCTATTACACCAGTGGGGGCCGCCCTACACTACGCTTACCGGTACAATACTAGCATGAACCTTTCTTGCCCATCGGTTGACTGTTCTTCGAGCCATATGGGTCATTGCCATTTAATTTATATATTACAGTAATATCGTACATTTTTCAATTTGCAAAAGTCATACGATCAATTTACTCGTTTATTTACACGTTTTATTTTGTTTCGGAACTAAAATTATTCATATCAGTGATTCATTTCGTTTCTAGACCATGAAACCAGTTTCATATATTTATTATTGTATAGCCGACACTGTTTTGAAAACGTTTTGAAAACGTTCATTTGTTTGTTGTGATTTTTTCCCGTGGTGGCTCCATGACCTTCGCTCGAATATATTATTTATTTGTTATTGCGTGGTTAAGGTTCACTTGAGGGAATGTGGCTACTTATAAGCCCATGTACACCTTTAATCTGTTTCAAACGAAGAAGACTAAAGAGGTGTGAGAATCAAATTAGTGGAAAAAAAAATTACAACCTATATACGTTCCATTTCTTGGCACAGACCTATGTAGCCGGGAGAATTTAAAAAATTTCGAAGACATATTATGAAATCTGGCAACACGTAGGGTAGAGCAGCGGAACTTCAATTGCCCTAAAAACTCTCAGAAATGAGAGGAGGACTTAAGTTTAACTTTACTTAATATATGCCCTGCCATATTGTTCATCAGATTGCAGTAAAACTTTGTCAACTTATTGCTTGTATGGGCGTAGTAGAATTAACTTACACTACGTGGCGCGTGTGTCGTACCGACAGATTTATTTGAAAGTTATACAGTATCATTCCTAATTAAACAATGCAACTGTTCCAAATTTAAAACGATATTTCCGCAATTATTTCTTCTGTGGCAGCAACCCGCAGGGTACCAGCCAGTAGATTATATTTTTCTTTTCTCCCGGTTTTTTCGAAGTTTTTGTTTCCGATATCACTTTAATCGTATCGATAATCGAGATTTTTAAAAACAAACATGAAAGGTTTAACGTCAATACCCGATATTCATCGAATCCAAAAAATTACCCAACATCGATTGTATTTGCCGGCGTAAAATGTATTTTTTATTATCTTTACAATTTCGAAGGAATGTAAAATGCAACCTGTAACCTTTTTCGGTTATGGTTTAATGTAATAATCGCATTCATTTCGGTGATGTTACTCACACTTTAACTTAACGAGTTTCACACATCGGTGTTTTTTTTTAAATTAAAGTGGACAACGATCTTACAGTCGACCTGATGGTAAGTGGCGACTGCCGTTCATGGATACCCTCATCCAGCTTTGTACAAAGAAAGCTACAGTGATGCGTTGTCAACCCTGAGGATTAAGATGGAATGCCACACAGTGTTTTTACGTGGTAGAGCCACACTGCAGCTATATTAGTTGTAGCATGAATAGGTCAGCTCAACCGGGGTAGGACCACGCTCTTACAGAGTACCAGCGTAAAATAGCATCTAAAATCTGTTGTGTTTCGTATGGGAAGTGTGGAGAACCGGAGACCCTTTATTACTGGAAACGTTGCAGTCCATCTTAGTCCACAGGGGTGACGACGTGTCTGCATTTTGATTCTTAATCGAGAATGTAGATATCTATGTGTTTCCACTTACCACCAGGTGGACTGTGTACTCGTTTGTCACCCTTTTTCTATAAAAAAAACCAATTATGCTTATTTTTATAACGTTATCCCCCCACGAATGAAGAGCAATTTCTAGTAAAAAACTATGAATTGCTCCTCATTCGTGGGGGGTAGCTTACATACAGTAATATCATATATAATAAAAGGAAACGTCGTAAAATCTGTATACGAAACAGTTATTGGTAGGACATGCAAATACTTGTTCCATATTTGATCTCAGCGGCCCTCAGCGATGCAGCTTATTGTTAATCCACTACTTCACGGAGCCATCGATTCTGGCTCTCTACACCATTTAAGTCGGAATACAGCATTCAATCACTGTTACTTGGCGACAGAAGTTGATGAGAATGTGGTTGCCACTCAAACAGACTTAGGCATAAAGAGTCCTACCTGGAGACCTGATGTTGGGACTGTCGATTATTTTAAATAGATGTACCTTATTGTTTGTATTTGATATTCATGTTTGAATCCTACCGTTAGAGCCTATTAAAGTCACTGTTGTACATAGCCCTTCCCTATATGGGGGATATTTGCCATAGTTTTATAGGATAAGGGTGGTACTTTATGGTAAGTGGTTGCTGCGACACAATATACATCTTCATCAATCCTCGATCACGAATCAAAATGTAGATACGTAGTTACCCGTTAGGACAGATGGGATGCCTCTTTTCCAGTAAAGAGGGTCTCCAGTTGTCTACACTCACCATACGAAACAGAGCAGCATTAAGCTGCTATTTTACTACGCGTGTTCTGTGACGGCGTTGTCCTTAACTGTTTTACCATTGATATAGCTGCACCAATGCAATTAAGGATCACGTCTCAGTTCTAAGTCATCGATGACAGCTCACTACCCTCTCCTAATTAACTATTTTGCAAAAGAGGAAAAACCGACGCGGATGCTTCCTTCACCGCAAGTACCAGGAGTCGTAGTTGATTATTATTTACCTTTCAGAGTCGAACATGGACTTCCGCGTGGTTAATTGATATACAAATTGCATCGTATCGTTACGGAATAATTACGTACTGCATGTACGTCATTTAATTAACTCTTGGCATGAACATGAGTTGTTTACTCTCGTGTGAGCTTTTAACTTTGACTGGCGAGACTTCACAATAAAACCCTACGTATTAAGCTATTGATTTTTATGATAGTGTCAACTTGGGTAGTTGAATCATACAAATAAAAACATGTTTTACTTTTTCTGTAAGTCAGTGTTTGACCACAATACCATTTGGTAGTGAGTGGTAAGAACCTCCATGGTAATTCACACTAATAAATATTCTCATCATATGATGTAATTTAAATTTGCTTAACACTTTTAGTAGTCTTTAAGCTTGTACGGCTTTTCTTTATTATTATAATACAGTGGACCCTCGGTAATCCGACCCCTGGCAAATCCGTCCCCCATGTATCGACATATCTTTATCTTGTAGATAGATTCGAGCCGCGGTATGAATCCATGGGCCACGGGGGGAGGTGTCCTTCACCAATACGTGGACAAGCAGGTTGCAATTAGTTCGCGCGACCACTAATCTAGCTTGACGCTTACTCAGTTCAAATGTAACTATGGTAGCGACTTAGCGGGCATTCATTATATTTACTGTTTAGGTATTCATTGTGCGTCACATGACATTTTTATTTTTTATTATTTTATATTTGATATGTAATCTGTCGGATTACAAGGTACTCTTTTTCAAAAAGTTTCGGACTACCGGGGGGCTGTGGCAGTACTCTATAGTCCGACAAATTCGATAATCCGACACCTCCTTGCAAAACATTTGACGGATTACCACGGGTCACCTGTACTAGCGACTCGCCCTGGCTTTGCCTGAGACTTCTTAAACTGAAGATTACAATTGGACGGTCATAACTCGCCTCTCACCCTTAACCTATATTTAAAAAATCCTACTAGATGTGTTCAGAGATACTTGTAAATCTGAGAGCTTGATAACGCAACAACTGTAAGTATTTGACTGTGGTGCTAAGGTCCGCGGGATCGATTCTCGCAAGGAACACGCATTGGTATTGCCTACAATTAATAGATATGGGTCTGGATATATGTCCATATGTATTTTGTATGTAAAAGGCAACCACGATGAAGGAGTTTCCGGTGTGGAAGTAACGATTGTATAAAAAACGAAATATAAATTGTACGCACTATAAACGTCGCAGTATTAAACATGTCCGAATACTTTTGCGTTCTATTTTTATGGCGGATTCCATGAAAAACACAAGATCACGATCACTAAAGAGACGCACCTTGCCTGTGCTTATTACCGAGAACTCTGCGCAGTTGTTTGGGCCAACGTTTGTTCGTATTGGATAAAGTTATACCAACAAAACATGACGAAGCTTGTTTAAATTTAAAGTAGAGATGGACTTAATATGGATTTCAACGAATACGAATATTCGGCCGAAAGTTTGACGAAAGTTTTACCGATCCGAATATTCGGCCGAACATTATTCGGCGGGATCAACTCGGTGCCTAACCAATTGGTGTCGAAACTTATTGCCGTAACAGTACGTTTGCACCGAGAAACATCCAACACGTAATGTTTTGAAACAAATCGCATAAAATAAATCACAAAACATGTTTTGTTGATGGTTGCGTTCGCACTCACAATAACTGTATAAAATTTTCAACATATATTCAATCTTATCTTTCAACATGACAATATTTCTACAAATTTGTTTTCAAACATTTTGTTTCTGTAGTTATAAAGATATAATAAGTTATAATATGTAATGTACAATAAATTGTCAAACATATTTCATTACAACATGTTTTTTGACTGTGCAAGCGTTTTTTGTTACATTGACAGAAAACTGTGTTTAAAGCATGTTTTTATTTGTGAAAATCGCATCAGTGCAAACTCACGGTAAAGAGCGCTAGATTAGTGTCGAAACATGCCCCCCCCCACTCCCCGCACCTTACATGTTATAACACCATCTACTACTGACCAAATTGCCAGCACATGCTTATATTTTGACTATTTTGGTGAGAAAAAAGTATTTCGTTGTATTATTGTTAGTGAAAATTGATAATTAGGTATGTGATAAAAATAAGTGGCATGTGATATACTATTTGGACTTAGAGAAACTGACGACAAAAGTAAAGTGAAATGTACTAATATAATTCTTTGTTTGATTCGAAAAACATTTTATCAAGCTTTCTATTTTCTATAATTGGAAATCATCATTGCCTCAAAAACATAAAATTATACAAGCAGATTAACAATTAACCCATAAGTAGAATATACTTTTAACAGTAGAAGACATGGCATTACTCAATTCGTACTGTTCAATACAATGGACAATATGAGTACCACTTTAACGAATGTTCGGTGATTTAGCCGAATATTACGTTTCTTTGTTTGATTTCAGAAATATTTTATCAAGCGTCCCATTTGCTATAATTGGAAATAAATCTGCAGCGCCACAAAAACAACATTTTTAAATGATGAAAGACATGGCATTACTCAATTCGTACATTTCAATACAATGGAGTACCACTTTAACGAATATTCGGCCGAATACTAATATTCGGTAAAGCTGTCGAATATGCCGAATACCGAATTTGAAACGAATATTCTGCCCATCTCTAATTTAATGGTAGCTTTATATCGAATCTTGTTTCGATGTGAAGGGTATAGAAAGCTTTCTTCAAATTCTTTGAAGTTGCTAAGAGGTGTGACTGGTGCAGCCCATGGGCTGCTTTGTACTTGTTTCGATGTGAAGGGTATAGAAAGCTTTCTTCAAATTCTTTGAAGTTGCTAAGAGGTGTGACTGGCTGTAAGATAAAGTCTCAACCAATTGTAATGAAAGTTCACATACATATACATTGATTTAAAATCGAAAATTTTTGAACTATCGAAATCCATATCATATCCCCATACTTTACAAACGACAATAAAACAATAAATTTAGAAGGCATCTTTGACCTTGTCACTTCACAGGGTCACAGGCTCAAGGGCAAAGTAATTGTAAAAAATTTTTTTAAACATTGTTTTGATTTTTTGTAAAATTGATATTTAACGGAGTAGAAGTAGAACGAAGTAGATGTCTAATTTTTTGTAATTTTTGAAGCTGTGATTTTTTTCCAGATTGTAAAAAAGGCTAGCCAGTATATAAAGTGGTATATTTTATTCGGCTGTATGTTTTTTATGTATGTTACCCGATGTCTTTGCCGATTTAGAACCGATTTTGATGAATATTAAATACTTTATACTTCAGGTTTAGTCCAATATAAATTTGGAGAGAAAATTCCAACCCTAAGGGTGACAAAATAGTGGATAACGTTTTTAATGTAATTATTAAGGCGACGTTATATTCTAAGGAACATCGAAATCGTCCTTTCAAAATGGAAAAAAAGAAACAATTTTAAAAATGTGAAATTATTATTTTTTTGTTCTTTGAAGCCAGTTTTTACTTTTTGTAATTTTGTTATTATTAGGTAAAGCTTTTGGCCAAACATTGGGTTGTTCGGCCGGTTCGGCCCAAGTGTAATGCTCCCGGAAAAGCTGACCCCAGAATGTGTAATTGTGTCCTTGGCCGTACGTGTTGTTGTATTCTGGTCGCGTTCTGCCGGCTCGCTTGACGTGAGCCAGTATCATTAATCTCTTGCGAGATCGTTACGTGCAAACGAGTCTTCCGATCGTTTCGCTAAGTATCTTTTTACGCGCGAAGCTCTAACTGCATTGTTTTCTCATCTATCAGTCTCAAACGTGAGAGGTTAACGTGGTAGAGCCATGCTGCAGCTATATTATAGTTGTAGCGTACAACCATAATATAGCTGCATCTTACAAAATAACAGCGTAAAATAGCAGCTTAATGCTGCTGTATCATATGCAATTCATTGTAGTCCTCTGGGTGACAATGCATTTGCGTTTTGATTCATAATTGAGGATAGATATAGCATCCACTTACCATCAGATGGACTGTGTGCTAGTTTGTCACTTTTATTCTATATAAAGTCAATACCCAGCAGTGGTATGTATATACCTGTGACTTTATTATAGAGAGCACAAATGGGTCGGTTCGACTGGGGAAGGAACACGACTTGCTCGCAGAGAATACCAACGTAAAAAATAGCAGCTTAATGCTGCTGTGTGGTGAGTGTAGAGAACCCGAGACCCTTTTTGCTGAAAAAGAGGCATTCCATCTTAGTCTTTAGGTATTTTTCTTATTCCAAAACGTTTGAATATTGATTTTTAATTGATGATAGATATAGCTGTTTTTTATAGCATTGGGTGACAAACGAGCACACAGTCCACCCGAGGGTAAATGTATGCTACGGCCTATAGACATCCACATTTATCCTCAATTAAGAATCAAATGCAAATGTGTTGTCACCCCTGAAGACTAAGGTGCAATGTCAGGTTTCCAGTACAAAAATTCTCCGGTTCTCTACACTCACCATACGAAACATAACAGCATTACATTGCTATTTCACGTTGGTATTCCGTGAGAGCGTGATCCTGCCCCTGTTGAGCCTACCCATTTGTGCTACAACTGTAGCATAGCTGCAACGTGGCTCTACCACGTAAAATCTCTTATTGACTACAGCTTTCATTAACTAACTTGGTGGATTCTGCCATTCGTTTGTCAACCTGGCTTTAATGAATAGTAATTCTTTAAAAAAGTAAAGACTTCAAAAACGAAAACAATTCCACATAACAGCTTCTGAAGTCGGCGTTAAGACATACCTTGTGCATAGAGGAATTGAAGTTCCAATTTTAGAAACTATAATGTTGAAATATGTCTTTTGGTTTTTAAGTCAGTTTTCCTGCTTTTGGAAGAGGGAATAGAGACACCAGCACCTGTGCCTGCACACACACTCGTGCACTATAATCCCGTCCTACGCAGACGGCTAGTCTTCGATGAAACGGGCTGCAGTGATCGCAATTCGGTCTGGGGGAAATGCTTATATATTTTTTTTTTGTAAAATTTAGTTATTTTGCTCGTTTGAGTTGAATTTTCGTCTAAGTAACTACTTAGACCAAAATAGACCGACATTAAAAACTCCATGTCCTATTTTTCCACCTTTATGTCTTTAAACCTTACAAATAGTTGTTCCATGTCAGATTCGAACCCGCAATTCACAGCGTCGCGTATTTGGCTATCTATACTGCCGAACCTTATTGCAACCAATTTTTTTTGTTAGTGCGCTGAAAATTGAATTAGGCATCCGAAATTCAATAATCCCTTGATTTCCATAAATCCACGCGATCCTAATATTTAACAAAAGCTTTTACCTCAATAATAAAGATTGGCGAAAATATCAAGTTACATTCATATATAAAAGAGTCGAATTTAGACCCTCTTCGTTTTCTCTCTTTTGAATATTAATCCTTCTTAAATATTAAACCCTCTGCGTAAGTTACAGACATTCATTCATTTCTAACAACCAGATCATTCAAGTATTGATTGTTATTATGAACCGGGTCATTCAGGTCGATCATTCATATTTAATGTCGGTCGTCGGACATTAATATACGTTCAATAAATGTAATTGCAAATATCAATACTTTGATACGACCTGGGTTAAATGAACGAATCATTCACAATTGACAAATGTTTAGTAAGTTAGTGCGTATGAACTTATCGAACCGAATGGCGGTGTCTACTTGGACCAACAGCGCTTTGAAATTTAAAACAACCCGGCATCTCGCTTTGAATTCCGAGCGTGCTCTACGTACGAGACCGTAGTATTTTGTTGCATGTCACTACCATAAATGCAGTGTATTTAATGAAATGAATCGTTACTTAGGCTGGTGGTTGTGCACTCAATTTCTAACCATGAGGTTGTCGGTTTCGAATCCCGTGTCGGGCCTAAAGCGGTTCTTGGGTTTTCCTGTCAAGACATTCTCAGTGGAATCAGAGTCAAAAAGTTGACGGGTGAGAGGGTGAACCTCGTGCCTCGGAAAGTATGTAAAGCCGTCGGTTGACGGATCTCTCCGATCGTGTGGGATTACCGTCCCTTCGGACTATGAGAGTGAGGAAATAGAGAGTGCACCTGCATACACCTGTATACACTCGTGCACTACAATCCTATCCTACGAAGATGTGTAGTCTCCGTTGAGGTTGGTAACGACCGGTCTCAACGGGCGTCTGGAAGACATTATTTAATAAAAACGAGAGACATTTATTGATCTCATTTTAATTTATTGTCTCAAAGTTAACCAGGTGTCGTGTGATCTTGACGAGGTCATATCGTATCTCTGTTTTCATCTGATTTAAAATTCATACTTTAAGTTAAGGTCATAGATCGGATTGGAATTTTTTACGGACCGAACATATGGGCCGTTATATTTGTACTACGTTGCCTTGGACAAATATGAGTTATATAAAAAGAAAAAAAAATATTTAATTGTGTACAATTTTAAATTTAACAGTTTATTTTTTAAACAAAGTAATAAAAACCCTATTCGAAAATATCGTTCTTTATCTCGTTAAGAATAAAGTAACTAACATGTCTTAATTGTGAACACATAATTAATTCAAAATGATCCCACAGCTTCTTAAGCAGTGAGCTCCAATTGCGCGTCGTTTTAAGTAAGGTTGCTAAACGACCATTTATTTCTATGGCGGTGTAAGAATATCCACTATCCCATATCATTCCGTGAAGATCGTAAGAGGCGATAGAGGGAAACAAATCGGGAGATGGGCGGTAGCGACTTCCTAAACTATGGCAAATACCCCCCCCCCCTTCCTATGACTCAATCTACGTAGGAGGCGTAAGAAAGAAATGTAGGGTGGCCCCCCACTAGATTGAGTGAAGACCTGGTAAGAGATGGTGGCATTTCTTTAGGAACTCCTATGTTCAGCAGTGGACTCGTGATTGTAAGAGAATTCATTATCCCATATTCATCCCGTGGATGTCGTAAAAGACAAAATTAATCAAAAGATCGACAGCGGCAGCTTGATAACAGCTATAATAAAAAACTGCGAATCAAAATCAAAAAACGATTTTTTTATTTTTAATCAAAAAACCAAAGCCTACTTTATAGTATATTATTTTATTTAGTTATTATAGTTACAGTTATTATTATGTATATTATTTTATTATTATGGTATATATTATAGTATTATTTAGTACTGAAAATAATTAAATAATTTCCACATACATTAATATTTTCTGAAGTCCTGACTTTCGTTCTTCTAACCACTACGTCTTAGCATTATTTGTTTATTCACTTTTTTTTTATTAAAATGAGAAAAACCGTTTACATTCCACGCCTATGCGGTGTAATATTTGAAGAAAATAGCCTACGCTTTTATGTGGAAGCTGTATTGCTATCATTAGCCGCTCCTTTGTCTGCCTTGTGACATTTTAATACGATTCCTTGTTTTTTATTTAACAATATACTGCATGGAGATCCATTATAGCATATAAAAGTCCACTTCTGAACTATGTTCCCAACGGATAGTACTCCAAACAGTTTACTTGGTCACTCAAAGAGTCGTCCAAACACTGAGGTTTTATTTCTATTTAACCAATTACAATTGTAAATTTAAAAGGTTATTGAAGTAGTAGCAGGGAGAGCGATACCGGTCAGGTATAAACATACAACGTAGTGAATTTGGCGAATATATTTAGAGTTCTAACCCAAAACCAGGAAAACTGAACATCTGAAATCAAAGATTCATTTCATATATTTCTGTCGGTCGTTTTCTTTCAGAGTCTATTTTCACGTGATAGCGATGCATAGGTTGAGCGTGCGGGAAAACAACAGATTTTAAATAATCCAATGTATGTAACATAGACATGGTACTCACTGCTGAGATGCGCTCTTGCTTGCTAGCGGTGCAAATGTCCGACTCGGCCATCCCTATAGATTACCTCATAGGGGGTTTGCCTTAGTATTCGCGCTCGGCAGGCAAGTTGTCAACCGCAATTTAATTATTTTGTTATTTGGAAGATGCTCCTGCCCAAAGGTTTAAATAGTTAGATGTGCCTTCACCTTGAAATCTGTGGGATTATTTTTGGATGTGTTCGTTTGCAAGACGCTGACGCGCGCACACTAATGCAATAGTGTCATCTCTTATTATCTTA
>DWHP01003000.1:0-13824 GCA_018247895.1 Parnassius honrathi
CCTATCTTATGTTTCTTTATTTTTTATAATATAGTTTTTTTATTTGTCACTCTTTCTTATCAAAGTTAATGAAACATCTCTAGGTTAGAACGTACTAAAGGCGTTCAGTTAAAGGTGAGAATGAGTAAGTGACATGTCTTAGTCAACTTCTCGTGTAATACACTTTAGTTGTCTTTTTTATAACTTAGAATCCCTATTCTATCCTACCCTTCCTTCAGCGACTACAGCTTAACCATCTACAAATTTTTGTCATTTCCTTCTTCGCTCTTTTAATATTGAAAGTATATATCAAACTTTACACCTAGTAATTTCTACTAGATGCAAGGGTTAGTAAATATGGAGAATGCTTAATTATTTTAAAGGCAGTATCTAAAATTGCAGCCATTGCAACGATAAACATGTAAGGTGGGGTGTTATTTTGATGAAACAAAATAATTTTCATGAGTTAACCTCTCAGTTGCCCTTCAAATTTCGTTGCACAATTTTTTGAATTGTTCGGTGTAAAAGGTCTCCGTAACACATCTCCATGATCAAGATATTCAGTTATTGCTTCTTACTTGATTACCCGGATCACTACTCCACGATATTACCGCCAGAAGGACTCAACTTCAACGCTGAAGCCATGTTTCATCACAAAACGTATCAGTCTTTTGTTTTAAAAATTTGAAAAAACTCAAAAAATATTCAGTTTGCTTTGTTCCTACGCACTTTGGATCCAAATGCACAGATACTTTTTTCCTTTGCTGTACCCAAGCGTAAAAATGTACGCACACTAGCTGTCAAAATCTTAGTTTATCAGCAATAACGCGGGCCACGACGCTCTACACATTTTTTTAACATTTTTTTGGTCACTACTGTCGTAGGGTGTAATGCGCGAGGATTATATTTGAGGATTGTTTTCCCCCATTTAAATACGGTGCACCTACCTACAACTGTAGAATACAGCAGGGCGGTGATGTATCCCAAAAATTTTAATTGACTTGTTTTGTAGTAAATTTTTCTAATACAGATAATTATTAACGACACATGTTTTTAATTTTTTTCTTTTCGCCATCGCACGGAGCCAAAATGGGCATTTTTTTTTAGAAAATATGTAATCAGTTTTTTTAAGGTGTCTAACGGATATTTTAACTTTACCGGCCTACATTTACTTTTTTAACCTCTTAGTCCCCAAGTGGTCGACACCCACAGCAATTTAAACCATTAAAACTTATATTTAGAGACTACTTTCAATGAAGAAGTTTGGCATTATAGAATCAATATGAAATTTTCTATCCTATAGTGCATTAAACAGTCAAGTTATCCTATGGATATTTATTTATAATCTACGTTCATTTTGTACGCCATTTTCGCGTGAATGTTATTGTGTTGATTTTTCGATATTTCTAGTGTTTAATTAGTGTTTTAGTATAGTGTTTTATTATAAAGTTATAATTTAAGTCTTTGTGTGAACATAATTTATCTTTTTACGTAAATAATTTCGAGTAATATATATTGAAATAATTATGATTTTCACGCTACCGACATTCGCTTGGTATGTTTTGTTCTAGTGCGTGTCTAATTTGTGTTAGTGCTTCCTAGACTCGACAAGGACTTCTGATAGTATCTATGTTTATCAATCTTCATGAAAAAATGATGCCATGAAAAACAAAACTTGTAAATAAAAGCAAGTCTCGCAACTCAGTTCTCGTACCGTAGAAAGTCCTTCTGTTTTAAGTTATTACGTAATTAGCGAACCTAACAACATTTTATAGTAGCCATATCAATGTTAAAAATCTTATATGTTATAAATATATTGATTGACTTGGCCATCGCAAGAAAACACAATGTATCTCACAGGTAATACATATTATATTAATTAGATTGTTCAGTTTTGTAACTTTTTACGGTAGAAGAACTAAGTTGCGAGACTTGTTTTTTTATTTACAAGTTATGTTTTTCATGGCATCTCATTTATTTTTGTTGATAAGATAGTCCTACTTTTTTCCTTTCCGGTACCTTCTACTTCTTGAATACCAACAACGTGCCCTATCTACACCTATTATACATAATATACAAGTACACTGATTCATTCACTGCAAATGTAACTTTGTAATTCTATATATTTATGCGGGATTACAAAGTTATTTATGCGATCAGTGTATCTAGAAAACTGGACCGAAATTGAAAAACATTTTAATTTTACCTTTATTCATACACTAAACACCAATTGTATTCTAAATTTTAAGCATCTATGTCCGCCAGAAAACAAGTTCTGAAGATCGAGAGGATCTTCAGAACTTGTTTAAGCCAGAATTAATTTTATTGTGCCATAATTCAGGGCAGTATCCTGGTACCTCCTTTATTTTCAATTTGGATAAATGGTTTATCTAGATTGAACATTAATAATAATAAGTTCTAACAAAAAGTAAAATCGACTTCAAATTGACAAAAAAGAAGATATTTATTTGCAACCCTTAGGGGTGGAATTTTTTCTCCAAATTAAATAAAGAACCACCCTTGCAGTACTTATAACCTATTTAAGAAAACAAGGATCATTAAAATCGGTTCTTTATCTGTGAAGATATCATATGAAATTCAATAAAAAATAGAAATATATAAAACTAATTCCCCTATTTTCGGAATTTTTTCTTCAAAATTTAATGAGCCCACCCTTGAGGTAAAGCCTGTTTAATAAAAAAGAATTGTTGAAATCGGCTCACAAATTGCCAAGATATCACGTAACACGCGTTAAAAAAAGAACATACACTGGAATTAATAACCTTTTTGAAGACGGTTAAAAACGAAACACACTCAGTTATACTGCCGACTAGTGCCGAGAACAGTTATAGGCACATAAGAGTTAAAAATTAATTTGTGGTTGGTTGGAACTATCACGTGAGGCATCTACGTGTTAAGGCTAGATTAAAGTCTAGGTTGCTTTTGCCAAACCATCTTCGAGTATTATTATAATGAAATGTCTTTGGCTCGTAAGGAATTTAAATCCGCACTTAAATTCATTCAAAACCATCAAGAAAAAATAAAATTTGATATAATGGCCCGAAAAAAATTGAACAATTTTGGAAGGAGATCAAGAAGTTAAATCGTAAAGCGGTTCATCATATTAGTGTCCAGGGTGAAGTGAATCACACTAAGATAGCCAACCTTTTTACAAAATAATTTTAATGTTGACGTAAACAATGAACGAGATACATCTCAACTACTCATAATTTGTTGAGTACAGAAACATGTTGTGCTCAGCTGAATTTCGTGAACTACCTAGTGGCGGAGGAGGATATGGTATCCGTCTTACGTAACATGAAAAGGGGTAACCGTTATGTTAACAACCTAAATTACGCTGACAATATGGTTCTGCTCAGCCCTACAAAGAAATGTAATCGAAAATTAATATCTATATCCGAATAACTTGCTAACGATCATAAATTAATTTATAATGCAAAAATTGATTGGTGATTGAAAAATTGATTGTGGATGATTTTTAAGGCTGGAAAGGGCCTCACTAACGTGCCTGAGGCGCGAGGCACGTGGCGGGTCAGCCCGCTAAAATAGTTCAAAGGTCAACCCGCTAAAGTAGTCAAATACCTCGGTCACGTAGTGACAGCGGTCAGAAAAGATGATTGCGATATAGAACGACAGAGAAGAGCTCTGTCTGTATGTGGATTATGATTGCTAGGAGGTTTGTTAAAGCCTTAGGAGGTTAAGACTATGCTCTTCCAAACGTATTGTCAGCCTTTTTACACCTGCCAGCTCTGGACTGAATATGCGCGGCAATCTTTGAATGGTATTCGTGTGCAATATAATAACAACTTTAGAATGCTTATGGATGTCAAACGCTATGGCCGTGCTTCAAGCATGTTTGCCCAATCACGAATTCATACGTTTAATGCCCTTCAAAGATTCAGAATCGCATCATTTGTGTCCAGGATTGGTGGGTGCAGAAACAAGATAATTAGTGAGTTTGCGGTAAGACTGCCGGCCAAAGCCTTTTATCAAGAATGGTTTAAGATAGCTGCTAACGTACAGGTCTCCTCCATTTAGACATATATATTTTTACAATATATTTATTTTAAATATTTAGTAATTTTGTACTGTATTGTCTTATTTTGTAGGTAAGTTATATGGGGGCAATGTGCCTGAAATAAGGTGAATTTATTTATTTATTACTAATTTAAGCTTTGGCGGAAAGCGTCTCTTGTGTTCCGCCGCGCGTTACTTAGAAAGAATAAGCGGGAAAGTTATTCATTTTCCGGGAGGTACCGATCAACGCAGGATGATTGAAGCTGATAAGCTGTTTTCGGTGTGTGCGAAAGCGTCCCCTTCATATGCATATAATCAGAGCCTTTCTTGCCGACCTCCTTTCCCTCCCCACTCCTCTTCAAACCGTACGCGAGTAACACCCCGGAAGATCCTGTAGTTCATACTCCTCTTTTCGCCGATAAAATATTTCACACCAAGATACTTCAAAGATTGCCACCGATTACTTATGGAGAACCAAAGTGAATACTGAGAAAAATATAGCAATAAACTTTTAAAAGAACCCCCACTCAATTATCGGAAGCCAAAATCAGCTTATTCGGCCGTGAGATCTCTTGAGAAATGACGGCCTAAATCCTAGGGATCACATTCAACCACGGTATAACTTTCGTGAAACAACTTCACAATGTCCGCAACAGAGCCAAATTAGTTACTAGCCGCTTTTGTCCGCTAGTCAACAGCAAAAGCAAACTGTCCTTAAAAACTAAGTCACACACAGCGAATACTGGCTTCAAGTGTATTCGCTGTGAATAATACTCGCAGCAACATTTTGCTGCTTGCCTGTCACACACAGCAAGCTCTACATGAGAAGTGCCCCAAATACATATATGCCGCCTATTAGTCGCAGGTCTAAAATAGTGTATTCGGTTGGCATGTCCAGAATTAGCAAACCAAATGCTGATTAAGCTCACAACTTTGGCGAAAATGGGTTCCTAAATGGATTAAACGCAGAGAACAGTTTGGGGCTTCTAATACCCTTTTAAAAGAAATTACTGCAGAGAGAATGGACCCTTGAGAAACATATGGTTGCTCATCCGATCCTGTGCCTACTGACGGGCACAGGATCAGATGAGCAACCATCGACGACGACCCGGAAAGACCATTAAATTGCGTAGTCATTTACCCATTCAATCAGACCAGGGATAAGCCGTACGCTGGAAGTTTACCCAAAAGGTTAGTGCGCCAAACCCTGTCAAAGCCTTTACCTTACCCCCGAGACATCAAGGGAAACAGCAACTGCTTCCCCAGTGTTCTCAAGTGCTATGCCCCATACGTGTGTGGCATACGCTAGAAGGTTCCCAGCTAACCGATTTCGGCGAAACCCGTATTTTCGGTCACTACGGAGGTCATTTGGTTTTAGGTATGCCATTAAGCGGGCATTCAATATACGCTGCATAATTTTGTAGACTATGTAGGTAATTGAAATTGGCCGATAGTTGGCAGGGTTGGTACGGCTACCTTTTTTAGGCACAAGCTGCACATTGGCCAGCTTTTATTGCGTTTAATTTTAATTATAATTATTTTTATTTTTAATCCCCGACGTTTCGGGTGCTTTCCAGCACCTATGGTCACGGGGGACTGAGGTGACTGACGTCCCGACGTCATTGTTAAACCCGGAGTACCTTCAGCTTTTTTAATTATTGCTTATGGTCCGATCTATTCAAAATGAACTGTCTATGTCTTGAGGTCTTGCAGTGGTGGTTGGACTTGCGCTGCGCACGGTGAAGCAGCTCGCTGCTGATGAGGGTTACTCTTACCCTAAAGCTAGGGAGGAAATTGAGAGTAGTTCGTATATGGACGATTTCGTATACTCGGTCGATAACATAGAGGAAGCCATCTCAACCACCGCCGAAGTTATAAAACTCATGAAAACAGGTTAATTCAATCTCAAGAGGTGGACGCGTAATCTGCGTAATGTTTTAAATACAATCCCGCTACCACACCGTCTTTCGACTGTAAAAGAATTTGACGATTCTGATACGCACAAGGTGCTCGGTTTTTATAGGCCACCCGAGTCACAGACGTGTTTAGTCTTAAGGTAAAAACACCCGCTGAGACCGGTACAAAACGCACGATATTGTCAAGTGTTGCTAAATTGTTTGTTTTGTAGCACTAATGGTGTTATACGCTAAGCTTTTAAGCAACTTTGGTTGTGTGAATGTGATTGGGATGACTCACCGCCTGATAACATTGTTCGTTCAGGGCTACGCTTTAGGGAGGAACACTTTACTAAGTGAAATTAAAATACCACGTCATGTAAGCATCGATAAGGATAGCGTCACTGACGTTGGGTTTGCAGAAGCTAGAAAGTAAGCTTACGGGGGTGTTGTGTATTTTCACGTCCATAATATCCGGTATATCACTGCGGCTGGCTATAGTTATGCAGAATTATTAAATTTTCGTGAGCTTCAACGTTTGCACTTTGCCGATGAAATTGTAAAGATACAATCAGGCAAGGTTTGTAGTCGCACTTTTCAACGCCTAAAACCATTTTAATAGAATGGGTTCATTAGTGTGCGTGGGCGCTTATCTAACTTACATTTAAGTTTTGATCAACGACACCCTATAGTTTTAGCGTGTAAAGAACATGTTTTGAATTTGCTTGTTGATTATCACCGTAAGTTGAATTGTCACGCTGGCCCTGAATTGTTTATGTCTATTTTGCGTCAGAATTACTGGATTCTTTCTGCACGCACTTAATTCGCAAACGGGTGCACAGATGTATCGCTTGTTTTCGGTTTCGTCCTAGGCTGTTGTTGCTGGAAATGGCGGATTTTAGGTCCTGTCGTGTAACACAGTCCGTAAAGCCTTTTATGCCACATTGGTTCAGACTTTGCTGGCCTGTTTAAGTTTACAATTACTCACGGACGTGGTGTAAGATCCAATAAGGCGTATGTTTTTATTTTCTTATGTTCAACTAATCGCACTGTATAGCTTTATGGGTGCATTTAAAAGGTTTCTTTCTCGCCGCGGCTCTATAAGTAGAGTGTACTCAGATAACGGTACAAACTACGTAAGAGAAAAACGTATTTTATCAGAGTTACACGAGTTCTTAACCTCTAAATTATATAGTTCCGAGTTCCCTCACATCTTATTTGAGAACCTCATCGAGTGGTTGCTAAACGTCCCCACCGCGAGTCATTTTGGGGGAAATTGGAAGACTATTATTAAAAGTCTATAGAGTTATCTATATCTCATAATCGGAGATCAAATTTTATCTTTTGAAAAATTAAGCACTGTACTCGCACAAATCGAGTGCGTTTTGAATAGCCATCCTCTTTGCTATATGCTGTCTATTGACCCGTCGAAGCCATTAGCTCTAACTCCTGTACATATTTTAAATCTTACGCCTTTGAATTATTTGCCCGCTATAGATATTGACGATGATAAAGTCCATGTTCTTTCACGCCATAATTTATTAGACACGCTTGTGCAGTCATTATGGAAGCGTTAGAGAACGGAATAACTGCATACGTTGCAATCGCAGTAGAAATGGCAGCTAAACCATTAACAGTCGGAACTGTAGTTCTATTCTCACTAAAGAGAACGCGCCGCCTCTTCACTGGCCATTAGGGATTTTTCCTGGATCCGAAGGAGTAACGAGGATAGCCCGTGTTAAGACTGCGACCAGGTTATATATGGATCCTGTTGTACGTCTCTGCCCTTTGACTTATAAATAGCTTTCGAATTATCTTTCTAGGTTAGGTTAGTCATTAAAATTATGTCTAGTAGCAGCTTTATTTACTTTGAAGGGAACCTTACAAGCCGGGGGGAATGGTTGAGCGGAAAACGCACCCATCACATTCGCTTCCTTACCGCACGGGCCTGAAAGAGGGGGTTGGCTCGGTGACGTCATTTATTGGCCCCATGTGAGACGCGTGTGCTTTGATGGAGGTGGGGACGGCCGAGGAGAAAAACGACGAATGCCATCGCTGCTCGTCCAGTTGCAACGTAGTGCTACCAGCCTCGAGGCCTTAGTAAGAGGCCGCTATCAGACCAACTCCGGTAAGTGCCTGTTCCTTTAGATCTTGAGCTATTTTCTTATATTGTTGTTCTTTCCCTGGTAAATCACGTTTTCCGTCGTGCTGGCTAATAGAGTGAATTAGATTATCGCGAGTGTATTGTCCAAAACCCGCCACGTGCCACATCCGCCATTTTGTTTGGGTTATAACGAACCACGCTAAATTAACCGAGCCACGCTTAATTAAAATAAAATGGAATGATTTTTACTCAGTATTACGTAGTTCTACTGTTTTCGAAAATACATCTGTCCTGGGAATAAAATGCAAAAAAACCAGCGGAATTATTATTTTTAAAAATATTACTTTACAATAATATTGCACAATTTTTGTTTGAATTTGAATTGAATCGTCGTGGTAGCAATCATCTCATTCCCAAGGGTTATTTTTATTCACGTATTCCTTGATATTATAATAACCCTTTTTATACAACTTTTCTTTAATAAAAAAAAACCTTTAAACTTGTTTATTGGCAAACTTTGAAAATTTTCTGAGATTTTGTTGCAAAGGTATAATTTAAATGAATTACTAATACTGTGGAGTCTAGTAACAAGCACTAGAAGCTTACGTTTGTTCCTAGTGTTTTAAGTATGAACGTCTGTATTCTTATCAATGTCATTCATGTTTTATGTACAAACATTACATTTTCGTAAGTCTATTGCGATACTAAACGATGCCAAATAATATGTTTATTTCTTTAAATTTATCTCTGAGAGACTCTTTACTATTTAAGTTATAAATCGGCCTTACAACCCCCTTTTGCAAAACAAATATTGTTTCAATTTCAGTCGCGTTAACGTCATAGAAAAATTGTATAAGAGATTATGCTATGAAAGTTACTTAAAATTAACTAATCTGGCTGTCTCATATAATTGATCACACTTCTAATCTTTCTTACAGCATATGCTGCAGAACTAAGTCTGCTTGCAAATTTAGATATACGGAATCTCGCGCCAATTGTAATGCCAAGAAAAACAGTGGTATCCATAAGACTTAACTCCTCCCTATTAAGGAGCACATTGGTATTTGATCATCCACATTCGAATGTTTACATTAGTTGAAGTACTGTTAAAGATAACAAAATATGTCTGTTTACTTTGTGAAAATTACGAAAGTCTAGCCTATTATGAGTCTATCAAGTGATAATGACGATAGTAGGTAAAAGTGGCTAAGTGACTGCAAATATAAAGTAAAAAGCTCTTTAAAAAAATAAGTATGACATACGAGCTGGCAGTCCACCTGATATCAGATCCATTAGAGGATTTGGTGGCGCATAGACATCTACATTTATCCTCAATTAGGAAACAAAATACAATTGCGTTGTCACCTCCGAGGACTAAGATGTAAAGCCTCATTTCCAGTAACAAGTGTCACTGGTTTTCTACACTCACCATACGAAACAAAGCAGCATTAAGCTGCTATTTTACTCTGGTATTCTGTGAGAGCGCAATCGTTCCTCGGTTGATCGGATCCATTCGTGCTACAACCATAATATAGCTGCAGCATGGCTCTACCACGTAAAAACCCGTCTTATGCTTGGTTACTGAGAGAGTTTATCTATTCGTTAGCGATGTTGGTTCGATAACTTAACAGGGTGCGTTTCCGAACATGGCAAAGAAAGATAAAACCTTTTAAACATAGGTTAACCTAACTGACCAATGTGTGCCTTTTGTCGCTTCCATAACAATATTGAACATTTTCTTTCAATCAGACTGCTACAAATTTTAGATTATAACATGTTATAATTAGAATAAATAGCCAGTAAACGCTAAATATTACAATATTCGAAGGATAAAACACACAAAGTATGCAAGTATGGGTAAATGTAGTGAATACGAGTAGTTCATTTGTATTATTATTATTTCTTACCATGAGTTTATACCTCTAAAATATCAGTACCCAGAAACTGAAGATATAGGATTAATCCTTTCGGAATGTTTACGGATGAAGATTTTAAATTGAGATATCTCTTGAATAAGAACACTGTAAGTTACATCATCAGTCCTCCTATAGCACTCATTACCTATGCATCGCAGATATACATTTTATTTGTTGGAACAAATTTTCATACCATTACAATTTATCAGGCGTTACTTTGCGAAAATCCATTGAATCAGGCATTTTTTATTTAAATAATACTAGTTTGCAGATGCGTTAACAACGCATCTGCAATTGGTTCAGAAATGAGGATAAATCGTCTATGGGCCACAGCATTGACTTACCATCGCCTAGATTGTGTACTCGTTTATCACCCTTATTTTACAAAAAATAAACACAACAATAAATACACAATGTGTCTAACGGATAAAATTTGTAGGTTACAGAGGAACTGCGATTAGTAGGTGTATGCGTACAATAATTTAGAAAAACCTGTCTGATCCAAAAGGGGGCATGAAAGTACCGCATTGACATTACTAAAAAATGTCATGCATATAATTAATGAATATAAAAATGTATAGTTATTTAAAATACATTGTTTTACCACAATTTGTTTGAATTCATCAAATCTTTAAATCTGGCAGCACCGTTGTTGGCGACGGTATCCTACGTCACTTCAATCATGCATCGTTTGGGTTTTTTTAGTCATCGTCTTAACGAACGAACGACAAAATGATAAACGAAGCCAAAAGTTACCCAAAAGCTGCCCAATGCGCATGTATTAAAATGTAAATTTACCTATTTAAATAAACTTTATTTTATTTTTGCTGGATAATTTTTTATTTATTTTCTGAAAAGAATTCATCGTCATCATCATTACAACCCTTCACAATTCCACTGCTGAATTATGCCTCCGAAGAATACTACAAAGCACAGTCCTGAGCGGCCTGCATCCATTGATTTCCTGCATGTCTTACCAGGTCGTTACTGAGAGAAGTCGCCACAAACTTAGCCTACTGGTACGAGGCTGCCGCTCCAGATCCTTTCTTCGCCATTGGTTGCCGGTTCTGCGAGCTATATGGCCGGCCCATCGCCATTTCAGCTTATTAATCCGTTGAGCCATGTCGATTACTCTGGTTCTACTGCGGATATGATCATTTATAAGTTTATCACGCAAAGAAACCCCAAGCATAGTCCTCTGCAAAGCTCGCCGATCTGGAGCTTCCTCATACGGTCAGTAGTGCTCATCATTGACAACACGCACTGGTTGTACAATCCTGTTTTGAAGTTTTGAGGTATACCTGACGAGAATATGTGTCATAATCTCCCGAAAGCTGCCCCGCCAAATAGAATTCGCTGATTGACCTCTCGGTCGCAGTTAGACATACCTAGTCGAACTATTTATTCCAGGAAAACATACTCGTCAACAACTTCGAGCTTAGTGCTCCTTACAACTATCGACATAGGTGTGATATAGATGTTACACAAGATCTTTGTTTTGTCCATGTCCATCTTAAGACCTCAGTAGTGTCTCCCAACGGATGGGAGGCACTACTGACGTCACTGAGCATAGACACATGTTAAGAATGCCTTTAATCCTACCGAAAAGGATTACATGAACAAAATCATACGCCCTTAATACCTCTACGCAATCATTTATTTGGTCTCTTGATTTGATTGGACAGGCTTTTCATTATATACTGGCGATCCGCCTCGAATTCGCACGGGTGATTTCTGGATTCCGACTACAGCGCCTGTCGGATCTAATTGGCTTCCTTTAGATCATCCAGGGACCCACTCAAAAATACACAAAAAATATCAAAATCAGTCGAACTTTTCTCGAATTTTAGCGAAACTAATTGACACCAATTGATTTTTGTATACAGAGATTATATATAGGGGATATTAATATGGATGATAAAGGAATTAGAAAAATTTAATTACTAAGATTTTTTTATTTTTTCAATAATAGATTGTACTTATACAATTTTGAAAATAGAATGTTATTAAAAACAAATCTTTTAGTATACAGTGACAGACCAAGACAATTTTCAAAATACATTTCCATGTCAAAATAGCAAGTCAATATTTTAATCAATTATTATAAGTTAATAAAAAAGACATTAAGTTATTTTGCAACATCGAGAACACTTATCAAGTTTTTACAACATTTAAAGTAAAGTATCATATAAATTTTTAACATGTATACGTTTGCTTTTAAATATTCGAATATACCATTTTCACATTTTTAATTTTTCTGTTTCCTGATAGACCTTTTGAAGAAAAGCGCCAGCTGCTCTACGTTAAGAAAACTTTCATTAACTAGCAGTTCACATTGGTGGACATTTGGAAAAGCTGCTGTTACATTTACCCCCAATTTATTAATATATATTTTCTACAGAACATCCTGTAATAAAAGCAATCCATATCATAAAATAACTTTTATTTTTCACATAGTGTGGCTTATAACCTTTCCTCAATCTCGTAATAATTTGTTTCATTGTTATTCTTTGAACCCTTCGGATTCATTTTCACCATGTTGCCATTCGTCAGCTTTGATGTTACATTTGAAGGACCTGAGAACAAATGAAAATATAAAACAAATTCCGCCCAAAAACGAAATTCGTAAATAACTTTAGTTTAGAAATTGGAGTTAATTGATCTATTAATCAAACGATAATGCTTAATAAATATGCGAACAGGTCTTAGAACGATAACAGGGGAAGGTGAAATAATAATTTCTAGAATCACTAAATCCATAACTTTGAAACGGCATAAAATACCGACGAATATGGCAAACATCAGCAATATATTTATAACAGTTTAACTCCTTTTAACCGACTTCAAAAAGAAGGAGGTTCTCAATTCGAATGTACGTCCATTTTTGTATGTATGTTACGCGATATCTTCACAGATTGTGAACCGATTTAAATATTTTGTTTGTTAAATAGGTTTTACCGCAAGGGTGGTCCTATCAAATTTTGAAGAGGGAATTCCGCCCCCAAATGTGAAAAATATGGAAAAAATTTCATATTAGACTATTGTAGGAATTTCATGTGATATCTTCGCAGATAAATAAACGATTTTAACGATTCTTTTTACTTAAATAAGTTATATTTTATGGGTGGTCTCATATAAAATTGGAGAAAAATTCCACCACTAATGCGGTTGGCAAATAAATAACTTTTTTCAGCAATTTGAAGTCGGGTTTTACTTTATGCTAAAACTTACAATTATTTACCATACCATCAGTGGGCATCGATCGCGACAGGTTTCTCCGCACCTCTGAATGTCAGGTTCGGGTAAACGTAGAAGCGCCGCGAATATGCCTCTGGCTCCCTATAGATAAATTTTGCATTTTTGGTTAATCTAATATAACTCATGTAATATATACTAGAAACAGGAATGGTCCTTTTAAGAACTTTTACCGTTAGTTCTATTTACTTTGATCATGATAAAAATCTACAACAACATTCATGTATGAACAGAAATATTTTAACTTATACGGGGTAGAGCAATGCTGCAGCCATTTTATAGTTGTAGCACGGATAGATCTGCTCGACCGGGAAGGACGACGCCCTTTTTTTACTATCACAGAATACCAACGTAAACTGATGTGCTTCATATGGTGAGGGTAGAAAACCGGAAACCCTTTTTAGTGGATATAAGGCATTACATCTTAGTCCTCAGGGGTGACAACGCATCTGCATTTTTATTATTTATTTAATGTAAATGTCTATGGGTACACATGCATGTCTATGACACAGAATATAGCCTGACTATCAGGCGGTCTGTGTACTAGTTTGTTACCCTTTTTCTATAAAAAAAATCGCCTCAACCATATTTCTCATAACAAGTTACGTTACAAAACTAACCAATACGTTATGCAGTT
>DWHP01003001.1:0-13822 GCA_018247895.1 Parnassius honrathi
TTAGTCCTCACGGGTGACAACGCATCTGCATTTTAATTCGTAATTGAGGATAGATGTAGATGACTATGGGCCACAGCCACCACTTACCATCAGGTGGACTGTGCGCTCGTTTGTCACCCCATCCTATAAAAAAAACTATTATCGTGTAAAATGAAGATTTCCGCTAGAACCTCTACGCGAAATAGACCTGAAAGTGTTATAACAATTCATCGATATTAAATCAAATCAGTCAAATCAATTGCCGTTGCTTAAGTGAATGGAGTTGAAGTCACAGAAATATTTTTTTAAGACTTGCTCAAAGTCTTAAGAAGTCTCGCAACTTATTCAAAAAGTTAACGGGCCATCACCCTACATCAATATGTAATGGTAACGGCTGTCAAGGAGTCATTAAGGTTCATTGTGACACAGTAATAAAGCTTCGACCAAGGTGTATCAACTGACTAATTTAGACCGTTCATTTAAGCCTCTTACAGTTACTGTTACATTCTATCAAAAGTCCAAAAGCTGAACATAGAACTCGTCCATGGATTGCCGCACTGAGAGGATATTTGCCCGAGCTGCCACGCTTAGCAGGCGGATTGGCAACCACAGTTTTTTCATTAGGAAGACTGCTGTCCGTCTCCTGGTTTGTCTCTCAGTATATGTATCTGTAGCCTCTTACGTCACCCGTATGACGTTATGGGATGGTGGATACGCGTACACCGCCATTACACGATTATTAAAGCCTCTTAGTTATACATCTTCCAAAAATGTACTATCATTTTTCTAACAAGTCTTCTACTGATCGCAGAGCATGAACAACTCAATTCTGAGCTGAAGACAGGTGCCCGTTTATCTCAAAACGTTGGGCTGCAAATTATAGTTAGTACTAAAGAACATGGACTGCTCAAAACGTTACTAGAACATTGAGTCTTTCCAGTAATCTTAATAGCTAGTAGTGGCTAAATTCCTTGCGAAGACAATGCGTAAATTCGTATAATCTTGACGAACTTTCACATGATCTTGATCAAAGCCAGAGGCGGTTACTGTGAATAATGTGTTTTTTTTAAATTAATTAATTAGTTCTCGATAATGTACGTTTTTACACATAAGGTTTATTATTATAACACTAATTCTTTATGAAAGATAATTACGCTTTTACTGTGTAACAAAACTTATATTCGAACTAGGTATATAATTTATTAAAACTGTAAGTACTCGTATGATAAGTTATAAGTGATTTTGAACCCGATTTAAAAGCTACTCAAAGTTTTCGACCAGATTTAATGAAGCATTTTTTGCAAATTTAGAATTTACAACGTAAATTAATTATCATTATTACTAGCTGGCAGTATTCATGTTGTTATATAATGTTTCCTTATCATCTGACACCTTAATACTATTACTTCGATAACGCTCTATAAGACCATAAAGTGCTCGGCTCTGAAACCCGGTTGATAACGGAGCTACGTCCTGGTAGAGTTGTAGTTGTAGTTATTTCATAATCACGAATGATGACACTTCTAAACATAAAAAGACTGTAAATAAATGACAGACATAGATTGATGTAGAAATATATGATTCGCGGGTGTGTGATAAATAAGTGCACACGTGTTCGTCTTATTTTAGTTACTAATAAATTATTAAACTCTTTACTTACATTTAATTTAAGGACATTATCACGTATTAAAACTCTTAAATTATTTTAAAGTAAATCTACAAGTTGGCAATGCAATCGATTTTTTTCCCATTGCACAACACTGCTGGATCACGTTTTTTTTCTAGAATCACTTTGTGAATTTTTATCTTCACTTTGGCCACAATTGCTGATGATGATGATGATGAGGACCAAAGACAATAATTAAAAGCTGAAGGTACTCCGGGTTAACTTTGACATCGGAACGTCAGTCACCTCAGTCCCCCGTGACCATGGGTGCTGGAAAGCACCCGAAACGTGGGGTATTAAAAATAAAATAAAACGCGATAAAATCCGTAAAAGTAGTCTTAATCAATGAGTAAACTATAATTACCGCATGTTGCATGTCGCAAATTGGGACTTCATTCAAACAGCATGATGTGTATGAGTGAAATCCCAATTCGCGAAGTTTCTTAATGATTTCTTATATTTACGCAAACACTTCTCATTTAAATAAAACTGGTTTTTACTTCACATGTGAAAAATCGACGCTCCGTTAAATCTGCAGTCTGTGAACACGTACAAGATCGCCCCCGTCGCTACATCAGATTTAGATTTGATAGACTACGAATCCTCGCTAAAAACACTGATTCCTTCCAAAGATGATTTGCGACACTATTGAAATCAAAAATCATTCTAATTTCAGTAATAAAAATGTCTGGGTGCTACCATCTGCTTGGGATTCTATAATTGATAAAATTAAGTCCCAGCCCAAACATACAACTACAAGACTTCAAGATATTATAAGTTCATAGTGTGTAGATCGGAATAAAAATTAATAATTTTAATCTGGAGGCAACCTTGGTTAACTATGACATTGGCATTGGGACGTTGAACACCCCAGTCTCGCCCGACCATGGGTAATGTAAAGTGCTCGAAACATCGGGAGTGTAAAATAAGTTAATATGCGCGACAAAATCCGTAAAAGCCATTTTTATTGTGAATTTTATATTTTATCGTTTCAGAGGACGTAAATTAACAAGTTATATATTATTCGCTGTTCTTCGCGACTTTACAAGTTTAAATGAAGACAAGTTTAAACGTTTTATTAAAGAAAAATGGTTATTATAATATCAAAGAATACATAAATGAAAATAAACCCTGGGAGAGGTATGCCACTATGCTGGTTCTATTAATAATAATATAAAAATTAATTCAAAATTGTACAAAATAAACGATTGTAAAGTGAAATATGTCTAAAAAAAAGTTCTAGTGGGTTTTTCGCTGGTTCTTCCCAGGACAGGTGTTTTTTCCGAACCAGTGGTAAATAAGAAAATGACTTTCACTAAGTATTATGCAATAATCTATATTGAATAAAAATCACTCATTTTATTTCATTTCACTTCGTCCGCTTGGAATTAAATACGATTTTGGAGTTTATTTCAAATCTATCCAGGATTTTCACCTACTATTATGTTACACGTAGAACACATTTAAAAAATGTTTTCGTTTTATATATCGATTTCATCAATATGTTTATTCTTTAAAATGTAAACAAAATTGAAATGTTTGTCTATGATATTGTAGTAAATGGTTTCCGGACTTCACAACTCCTCGAAATATTATTATACGTGGTTTAGCCACGCTGCAGCTAGGTATATTACGGTTGTAGCACGAATGGGTCGGCTCGACCGGGGAACGACCACGCTCTCACAGAATACCTGCGATTAATAGCGGCTTAGTACTGCTGCGTTTTGTATGGTTAGTGTAGAGTGCCGGAGACCCTTTTTTACTGGAATTGAGGCATTTTATCTTAGTCCTCATAGCTGACAACGTATCTGAGTTTTGATTCTTATTCGAGGAAAAATTGTAGATGTCTATGGTATCTAAGCTCGTTTTTCACCCTTATTCTACATAAAAATCTCAGCAGTTCATTTGTATGCTAACGAGACATCTAATATAATCTTCAGAGTTTCTTAACGAAATGTGATGAAACATTACGAGCAGATATTGAGCAATGTCCGGAAGGATCTAGGCTATATTTTCTCGAAATTCTTAAACATTTAATTTTTGAAAAAAGAAAAACGAATTACCACATCATTAGATCCTATTCAGGCGAAGTGGGGGCGAGTCGCACGTTTGTTAATAAGTGCCTATAATTTGGGCGCCACTTTGAGCTTGGCATTTCAGAGATATACCTCTGATATATAATATGTTTATTTTTAGTTGTATCAGTGTGTTTGTGTTCTCTTCGTCAAAAAGTTTTTATCCTTAGTTAAGAATCAAAATGCAGATGCGTTGTCACCCCTGATGATTAAGATGAAATGCCTTGTTTTCAGTAAATAGGGTCTATTATATATATATACTATGCAGAGCCATTCTGCAGCTATATTATAGTTGTAGCATGAATGAATCGGCTTGATCGGGGTAGGACCACGCTCTCACAGAATACCAGCGTAAAATCGTAACTTAATACAGCTGTGTTTCGTTAGTGTAGAGAATTGGAGGCTATTTTCACTAGAAACGAGGCTTTCCAACTTAGTCCTCAGGGGTGATAAAGCTTCTGCATTTTGATTCTTAATTGACGATAAAAGATGCCTATGTACCCTTATTCTATAAGACAGTATTGTGTTTGTCAAAGATTTGAGTCAAACAAAATATTTCTTTCTTTTTGTGTATAAATTACACTTAAATCCAATAATACCGAACGTATACGTAAAATTTTCACGGGCTCCAAAGTCATAATTACGATCATTGGTTGGTCGGTGAACAAACCTTGCTTGTAAGTTCCGAGAAGGCCTATAATTGCTGTGATATTGACCATAATAACAGCCTTTAAGGGCCAAATTGGATCTCATAAAATAATGATGGAATTGTTTGATCCCGGGGCGTGATATTCAGTTTAATATTTTGGTTGGCTGATAGTTTAATTTAAGAATTCAAATAGTTCGATCACCGCCGGCACCAATAAAATTTCATTTAATTTCATCTGATGATTTACATCGCGCTTGGTGCGGAAAAATATCGTGAGGCAATCGGAGTACCTATTTTTTTTTAGCATAAGGGTAACAAATGAACTCACAGTGCACCTGATGGGAAGTACATGCCGTGGCTCGTAGACGTCTACATCTATCCTCAATCAAGGATCACAATGCAGAAGCGTTGTCTTTACACTCATCATATAAAACAAAGCAGAATTAATCAGGTATTTTATTTTGTGCGAGCATGGTCCTCTCCCGGTCGAGCGGGCTCATTCGTGCTACAATCGTAATGTAGATCTAGCATGGCTCTACTACGTTTAATAATGTTTCGAGGAGTTGCGTAGACCGCGAACACACCTTGAAGTAGCGCGGAGGATTCTTCTTGTCCTAAAACCTTCTCCCTCTCATAAAAGAAACGGAGGACTATGCCTAACATTTTAATTTCAACTTTAATTATTTTTGCAATAAGGTAATTAAGGCCGCAAATTCGAATCCCGCACGGAGGAATTATTTGTATGGTCTACAAATTACAGGTTATGAGGTGTTCAATCTTAGTCTTCAGAGGTAACGACGCATGCGTGGCCTTGTTTGTTTGAAGTTAATTAAGAGACAATAATAATGAGAAAATCTTAGTGTGGGGAGTTTACTGTTAAATTAATTCTTTTGTTTGCCTTTTTAATTTATTTTCTTTCGTTACTCAGGCATTGGTTTTTACTTCTTCATTTAAAGAGAAACATAATTAACATAAAAATGTACTAGCGCATAATGAAACAGTTTTATATTTAGAACTTACTAGAAAATAACGGCATCTGACTGGCGTACAAATAATAACTACCGCCATAATGTTATATATCAGCTGAAAACACAGAGACAATCACAAGACATTCCGACTCGGGTATTTTGTGTTGGCATATTTATATCGGTTGAGATTTGAGAGTATTATCTATTGAGTCACAAGGTGCTAAATTACACCTGATGGTAAGTAGATTATATGGTCTATAGACATCTACATTTATCTTTCATTAAGAATTGAAACGTATATGTCATCTTTGAACAATAAGATTGAATGCTTCGTCACCTGATACGCTGATATTCTGTTAGAGCGTGGTCTGTCCCGATCGGGAAATAATACTGCTGCAGTGTGGCTCTACCACGAGAAAGTAATTTAACAGCTCAGTTAAAAACAATCAGTCAAATCATCTTATTCTACCTTAATCTGATAACATAAAATAAGCTTAACTGGGCACCCTTAGGCCCAGTGGCTGTGAAGACGAAGCTACAGGTTTCGAGGGAATTTGTGGTGCTATTAACTCGGTTAATTTATAGCTGTTGAACGCTCTTGTTAAATTGTTATATTGATGGCTCTGCGTGAGGTGTTAGGGTTGGTAATGGAGTGAAAAATATTTCATAATCGTATTTTCGTTCGTTTTGTAAGTGTTAGGAATTTGATACGTTTGTAAATGTTTAAAAGATGCTGACAGATACAATACATTTTATATGTTTAAAATTTTTTCTTTTGCATCTGATAATAATATGTATTTAAGAATAAAATTATAAATATTTGTGTACTTATGTTTTATTATAATTATACGTTCACGTGTATTACATGTATTGAATATTACATCTTTAGAATACGTGGTAGAGGCACGCTGCAGCTATATTATGGTTGTAGCACGAATGGTTCGACTCGACCGGGAAAGGACCACGCTCTAACAGAATACCAGCGTAAAATAACAGCTTAATACCGCTGTGTTTCGTATGGTGGGTGTAGAGATCCGGAGACCCTTTTTTACTGCAAACGAGGCATGCTTTTTGATTCTTAATCTAGGATAAGTGTAGATGTCTATGGGCCACAGCACCCACTTACCACCAGGTGGACTGTGTGATCGTTCGTCATCCTTATTCTATACAAAATAAGAATATTATTTATATAAATATTCTTAATTTATTTATTCTTCCCTAACTATATGCTTATTTCTGCTTAGCCTGATGGTTGATTGAGTTGTTATGCGTAATTGTTTTTAATAAATAAATAGTAATAGTAAATGCAATTTTTACCACGTGCTCGGCGGTGAAAGAAAACATCGTGAGGAAAACCCGCATGTTTGTATGTGTGACTTTACCTTTTTTTATTACTTCATGATTGTGCGTGTACAAACACCTAATCGCACTAATAATTTCTCCATCTGCAAAATTCTTCCATGGTAAATTCAAAAACGTAGTCTGCGCTACAGTGCCATCTCTGAAATCCGACTTATTTAAATCAATATAAAATACAGAAAAATATAGACTCCAATACATAAGAATTATTACGCACTTGCGCGCACCCTAAATACGGCCCCGCCTATTGACTACACAGCTCATGCTCGAAGGTGGAATGGAAGCCAATTTGGACTCAACACCGCGAACACACACACGCGCACGTGTACATATGTAATTACATTCGTGAGCTCTGCGAGGAGCATTTGTTTAAAGAATTCAACTAATTATGTTTTTTTTTATTATTTATGAATTCAGCTCGTTGTTGTATACCGCCTTTATTATAATACATTCTACAAAATGTGTGATTCAACGGCAAACGAATTTTTTTGTAGGTAATAAATAGAACGTACTTATTTGTTGAGTTCCGATAAAAACATACAAACTATTTCAGAAGTTTTAGCGATATTTTTGGAGATTCGGAGGAGTAAAGCAAATACCTAAAATACTACATTTTCAAAACGGCCCCGGTCAAAGGAAATTTTTTATAGGGCCGGTTTAATATTATCATAATATGTAAATAATCATAAATATATGATTCATAGATATATGACAAAACGATTATAGTTAAGTTTGTACATTTGACTCAAATTATCCATGATCTTACGTGTATAATGAATAATGATATTTGACAGCACACTGAGGAAAATAATCATCATAGATTATTATCTATGGTACGTGCGGGTAATATGGTACCTAACCCTAAGTTCGCTGCCCTATAAAACCGAAACTTAGACAGAGACAAAAACACAAAGCTATTTACTATAAGAAAATAACTAACATATTAAGAAAAAAAAACAGCAAACTATCTTTAACAATAATTAAGAACACTTCAAAAAATCTCCTTAAAAAAACTAACTACACTACACCATACTAAAATTAACTAAAATATTTACTGTAATGTCAACTGTCAAAATGGCGTCGATAACGCAGCGTCCTCGTATTATTTGATTAACTGACGAAAAGTTATTGTATCACAGAGCCTTCTATGCAAACAAGGCTGTAGTTTTCGAATAATAAGGAAGTAACCATACCAATCGGATGACGATATTACCCTCACGTACTATACATACGATAATCATATAGGTATAATCGTAGTAGATACATATTACTTCAATGTATATAACCTCAAACTGTTGATTGAAAATTCCTGTACTGCACATATGGAGTTAATTTTGTTAAAATATCATTGTGTTTTCATCCATACAGAGATGCGTTTTTTAAGCGATTCTATCTTTTACTCTCAATTCTCCGAATAAAGCATCATCCTCATCATTACAACTCTTCACAAGTCCACTGCTGAACATAGGCCTCCCCAAAGGAATGTCACAAAGCACGGTACTAAGCCACCTGCATCCATCGACTACCTTCATGTCCTACCAGGTCGTCACTCCAACTAGTGGGGGGTTGCCCTACACTTCGCCTGCCTGTACGGGGCTGCCATTCGAAAACCTTTATTCCCTATCGGTTGTTGGGCAAATATTGTATGTAAATGCTGGTAAACTATTGTGAATCTCTTTTCCTTTAATAATAACGATGGTAAACTTAACTTACTGTATAAACAACTAAGTATATTGCCGTCCATTTTGTGTAAATACGAAGATACTATCAGGGCCGGATTTACCCAGAGGCTAACCAGGCTGGAGCTTAGAGCGCAAGGTTTGTGGGGGCGCTGAGCTTGCCTTTGAACGTACACTTACGTACAGACTAAAATTTGGTATAATATTATCAATAAATAATAGAGTGAGTACCACAAGTATTTTGCTTGATGCTTTTCTTTATTTTTGGTACAAAACAAATAAATAGATTGTAAAAATAAAACTGAACACCAAATGTATCTTTAATCTTTCGTTTACTGACTAGACGTGATTCAAAGATTTTAAACTGCACAAGCTCTCTTGCCTGCCTTAACTTTATTAAGGTGTTTTGCCAAGTCTGTCCAAGAGAACTTCAGAACGTCAGTCATCTGTTCCATCTCTGCACAGGAAGAATGACTTACTAGCGCAATCCACAAAGGAAAAAGTCGATCTTTTAGGTTCTCTTTTGGAATCTAATTCGATTCTAGATGACTCCCCGTACACACCGCCGAATGCTCCATGTTGGATGTGCGGTTTACACAGTGCTCACTGTGCAAAGCACTCCTTTATCTGGACGTCAATAAGTCAAGTGGGCCTGATGGAGTCCCTGAAGACTGGTGCCCTGGAGTAAGCACCGGTTATGATGTGTCTTTTCCAGTACTTCCACTAGGTGTAATCCTAAACTTAAAGAAGACAACTTTGGTGCACCCGATCCCTAAAAGGCAACCGCTCAGATCCCTTTAACAACAGACTTCTCACCATCGCCTCCTTGCTCTCCAAAATAATTGAAATCATTATAAACTACGAGCTCATAAGGTAGCTTGGGGACCACCAGCTGATTAGTGACTTCACTGGCTTAAGCTGGTTTTAGTTCTAATCTTCTAATTCACCTGATTTAAAGATGAGCGGAAGCGGTAGATTTCAAGAGGGAGGCCTTAGACGTTACTTTGGACATAGCAATGGCCTTCGATGGGCTTTGGCACAAAGAGCATTTTAAGAAGCTTCCTTTCTGTGAGCTTTCCGAAAATTGTGTGATTAGGTCATCAGTTTTCTTGCAGTTCGGAACATCAAGGTCATAAAAGACGGTGCATATTTCGACTACGAGACTATTAATGCTAGTGTTCCACAAGGCTGCGTGCTATCACCTACGCTGTTTCTTCTGTACATCAGTTATACGTTGTTGTTACTGTTTGTAAGACTGGTGAAGCTTTTTACACCGGTCGTGCTAATATTTCACGGGAACATGTCATCGAGTATCGGAATACACTAGTGTCTGAATTAAAGTCTTTAATAAACAAAATCTCGGATTGAGGACGACTCTAGTCTAGTTTAAACTTCAGAAGACAAAAGTTTGCACGTTTACCGCTAAATAAAATCTCTTTGTCGTTTCTCCTTAATTTTAGGGCACCCTTCATGCTGTTTCAGATAGCATCGAAATCCTCGGCAATGACATATTGAATAACGTGCAATTCCGCGGTCACTTGGAAGGGAGGGCTAGATTAGCCTCTGAAAAGCTTGACGTGCTCAGGAGAGTGGGGCAGTATTTCATGCCGGCTCACCGTTCGCTACTCGGAAGGTATAAGTTAGTCCTCACATGGAGTACTGATCTCATCTATGGACAGGGGCATCCCAGTGCCAGCTCCTTCCACTTGACCACATCCGGTGAAAAATTACTCGAATTGTCGACGACCAAATTCTTTCTAATTGGTTTGATTTACTGGTGCTGTGGAGAGATGTTGCAACCTATTGGATTTTGTATTGCATTTTCCACGGGGAGTAACTTCGACAAATTGTCCGGATTGATTCCGGTCCGGAGAGCTGCCGAATTCCACCAACGCACATAGAGAATGAAGTGACGGTACCATCCACACCATCTGTATGCTTGGCGGTACACCACGACTCTGCGATTTGCTACTTTTACTCGCAAGACTTCTTTGTGGAATAATCTACTACTGGGATTTTTCCGGACTGAAAAGACTTAGGGATATTTAAAATGCGAGCTTATTCTTTTTAAAAAGGACGGCAACTCACCTGCAATTTCTCTGGTGTTGCAGTTGTTCATGGGCAATAATCTACTACTGGCATTTTTCTCCCACATAAAATTTTGATTTAATGTGGGAGAAAACACGAGATGGAAAATAATACACGATAGAATGGCTGTCAACCTTATTTTATACGAGATTAGGCGTCGCCGGGAGCACACGTACAAGCTATTCGTATTATCACTACTACACACCCGATTCGCTGCGTTGACAGACAGATTTTAATACGCACTTATTTATAAATAGCGTGCGCTTTGGTATTTTCAAAATAATTTGCATGCGAAATTTGGAAACGATTGTAACGCCAAAACACATCTCGTGTTGACATTTATACGTGTGAATTGACGTGTTAGTGACATTTTAGTGGCTACACGGGCTCCGCCCACGCCGCCTTTCTATTATGTATGTAATTATAGTATTCTGTGGTAAAAACTATCCAGGCAAAGCCGGAGCTGGTCACTAGTATTATATAAAATACCTGCAGGTTTCCTCACGATGTTTTCTTCACCACCGAGCACGTGGTTTGCAATAATCAAATTCTTTGCTGCTGGAGGGAATAAATAGTAATAATGTCCTTTAGATCGAATTTTCAGTCACAGCGGCCAGTCACAGTTAAACCATCTACGCAGGACAGGATAGTAGACAGGATATATGCACGCATCAAACGTGGTGTGACGTGTTATTGTAAAAGTCACCTCTTACAATACCCACGGGAATTTTTCATTCAAAGGGAAATGACCAGAACTGCTAGGTGTGGTAACTATGGCAGTAATTCCCTGTGGAGTAATCTATGGGGGCCTATGTTCAGCAGTGGACTTTTGATATACGATGATATGATGAATGGAATATACACACACAGGGTGATCGCTACCAAGCTATTTCTAATTTGTCTTGTGTTGTTAATTGTAAACATGATTGTAAACTATTACTGAAAAAAAATAGTCCCTCTGGGTTTCTTGCTGGTTCTTCCCAGGACGGAGGTTTTTTGTTTGCGAACCAGTGGTAAATGAAAAAAGTGACTTTCAATAAGAATTGTTATAATCTACATTGACTAAAAAAGTTTCTGTTTCTGTTTCACTAGTGCGCAATCACAGGTGCACTCTCTATTCCCTCACTCTCATAATCCGATGGGACGGTAAGCCGATACGACCGGAGAGAGATCTGGTGCAGGACCAACGGTTTTACGTGGTTTCCGAGGCACGGGGGTGAGACACCGCCAACTTTCTGACTTCGAGCTGCTATTGAGAATTTCTTGACAGAAAAACTCAATAGCTTTTGACCTAACTCGTGATTTTAAATTTTACATTTACACTAGTCGCGATTACACTAGTATTGCTATTAATTTTTTCCAAATAAAACTATACAGCCTCACAAGAGTTCTCTCAGCGCACATGCTCCGAGAAGAGTTAAGCCCAAACTGTTCCAAAATGAAGATCGGAAACGAAACTCAGCAGAAATCAGCCGACAATGAACCGATTGAAAAGGAGCAGGATACAATCAAAGAAGAGAAGAAGGAAATAAAATGGACGACATTTCTGCAGAAATCACATCCGGTTCCGGGGCAAGCATTGGGACATTTCACTGATTTGCAAAACAAATTCGAAATTCAGGTAAGTGATTCGTTTTGTAATGAGATTTGGCGGGAACTGGAGCGGCGTCGGGTTTCTATTCTTGTACATATTACTGTTCGAATGCCATGTCGTATCGCTACATATACCATGCTATTTCTAATTCGTTTTGTGTTGTTAATCACTGTGTAACTTTAATGAGCGTAGACTGATATTTTTTAATGTGTAACATCTTTCTCATTATGTTCTACTTGACGAAGAGCTACTTGAAGATTTTGTTACTTCACTTCCAACTAAATTTGCGGCTTTACTAGTTGAACCAGGTATAAAATGAGGGTGAGAGTCGGAATTATCAAAATCATTCCGATCAGTGTGCAGGGTTCAAATGTCATATTTCGTTTGGTTGAGTTCAGTTATCAATTCAACATTACTGGACGTACTCAGCGAATTCCTGCAATATGTGGGAGTGATTTCGTGAAAAGGGACGGAAGGGAGTAACAGGAAGCTGAGGAAGCGCGCGCCATTTGATTTAACCGATGAGTGCACGCGCTGGTAGTAATGTATGCTGTTTTATACACTAATTTATATATGTAAAGTATATTAATAATCGCATTCACAGTAGATAATAAATGTCTAAAAAAATCACTGATACAAAAATTCAAGTGAGTAACTAATAATGAATAATTAATTATTTGAATTAATATTTCAGCTTTATACATTATACATTTTGAGGTAAATTTCTGTCGCCGCTCAGTTTATATTTTTAATTTTGATTAAAAAAACAAAGCGCTTTTTTTTCAAGATATATTGTTAATATTGCTTATCCACGGTGAGATGTCAGATGTTACAACACACCATGTGGGACTACTGTAAGGCTAGTTCATTTAAAAATAATCGTCCTGGGTTTTTTGCTTGTTCTTCCTAAAACAGAGGTATTTTTCGAACCAGTGGTAATTATAAGATGGTAAGGTTATGAGAGTAACTTTCGATAAGTATTATGTATAATGTATATTGAATTGAATTCTATTTCTATTTTAATAATGGTTTAAAGCAGATTTTGATACGTAAAAGTGGTGTGTATTAAATGTCTGCTCATGTGAAATAATAGTGAAAACGATGGAACAGGTGTTTCAATGGTGCGAATTGAGATATTATCGCCATCGACTGTCAGCTGGCTCAAGCTGCCGTCAAAATCTTTAAAAAAACATTGCAATGTGACGTATCAACATATTGTGAAGAAGACTTTAAACAAATTATTATAAGGATTAATTTCTTCATATAGTCGACAATAAATTACGAATACTACAAGTTATGAAAGAAGTATAGTTTTATAATAGTTCCTGTTGTAAAACTATACTACTTTGGTAACTTAGCCATCGAGAATGACTTCAATAAAAAGTGGGCATACAATTCAACTGTATGATTTTTTGTATTATAGGTGATATCTTCGCCATTTTTTTCCATTAAATTGGCTATACTTCAGTAGTCCTATATAAGTTTGGATAGTTAATTCTACCTCAAAGGTGGCAAATATATCACCGCAACATATAGGCACGCGGCCTATGTCACCGTCGCTCCACTGAAGCTTCCGTCATCGTCTTCATTGTTTGTGAACATGTAGAGTCGTATATAGAACAAAACATATGTAGAATGCGGAGGCGCTAAAGCCATGTTATAGGCACTTATTACACGTACGAATTAAGTTGAGACTCCGCTGGAATGCGACCCCCTTCCCGACTCCCCGCACCGCGTCCCGCGCTGGCCGTGCGCGCTCAGTACC
>DWHP01003002.1:0-13820 GCA_018247895.1 Parnassius honrathi
AAATGTAGATGTCTATGGGCCACATCATCCACTTACCATCAGGTGGACTGTGTGCTCGTTTGTCACCCTTATTCTATGAAAAAAGGCTATTTTTTTCCCAACACTTACAAATTATCATTATAAAATATATACATACCTAACAAAAAGTTTACGTTTACGCGGGAACATTGCTTAAAATCGGTATTCCAATAATAACAACGATTTGTGGGAAATCAATCCTTTTTTTTTATAATAATAATTTATTAAAAACTTTAACTTGTAGTACATATAAAATCTTACATGAGATAGCTATAAAATTAGGTGAAAAAAAAATTTGTGAGGGTGACGTTCTGTTCTCCTTGCTAGACTAAGAAATAGCCTGTATTAAGGAGATTTCGTCCCTTACTCCCTTAAAAAAGTGATCGAAAAACAAAAATTGCTCTCAACTTTTTAGTACTACAGATTGTGTAGAGAGTGAGTGAGTGAGTGCGTTCGTGCGCGCGAAATCAATCTTTACATCTCAACAATAAAAATCAATGTGAAATCGTTAATACTCTGTTAAGTTAAAATATATAAGCGTAAGAATAAACAATACTCGACTTTACTAATACAAGAAACACTCAATCATATATCTAAACGCGCACGAGGTGTGATACGCAGAACATCTTTTTCTGCTTATCTGACTGTAGTTTTATATAAAAGAGGTGTTTCTGGTTTTTCTATAACGTTCCTAAGGTACTGGATGAAATAAGGTGGATTCTCTTAAGTCGCCACCGCTAAGCAGAACAAAATTACTACGAGAACATAAACCTGAAAGGCGGGTGGTTGTAGCAGTAGGGGCAGAGCGGGAAGCTCTTGCCTCGGTTGCCGGACGACCAGGAGAGCAGCTCGAAGTCGTCCAACGGGCACTTCAGTTCACGGTAAATGCGCACGGTGCCATTCTGTGGCAGCGCATAAGTATCGTCACAGTGCGAACAATGAAGACGTGCCGGCTTCGCCTGTAATAAGAAATATTTTTCAGTTATCACCATTTACTATCATGACTGCATTTTTTAAAATTGATTGTGGCATAATCAAAAGGTCTTTCGCCAAATCTATGTATAATATAAATATATAATGAATACATCAATGAAATAATGCAAAATTTTTATGATATGCTATAACTCATTAACAAACAGACGCTTGCTTTAAATTATCAGACGATCAAAAAATAATGAAAATATTATCACCTGAATGTATCTCATATATCTTCTACACTTCCCGCATCTGGACAGTGCCTTCCCACTAGCCTTCAGCGAAGAGAAGTTCACCTCAAACAACTGATCCATCGCTTCAATAGAGCGTACAAAGTACTGAAACTTTCTACGGAATATTTCCGTAGTATGCGATAAAACGGCGTGGAAGTCCGCTCGACCGACTGCTATGAGATTTAGCTGTTCTTCTACGGCGGATCGCATTGTAGGTAGGACAAGTTCTGGGTCGATCTGAAATTATGTTGAAAATTGGCCATAGTATTATTGCACCAATTTCGCTGGCTATATTTTTTACATCGACAGATTCAACTCGGCTGGGCAGCGTTCGGGAAATCACGACACATCTTCTCGTCAGGTATACCTCAAAACTTGAAAACGAGCTTGTACAACCAGTGCGTGTTGCCAGGGATGACTTATGGATCTGAGACGTGGATTTTCACTGCTAGCCGTATGAGGAAGCTCAAGGTCGCTCAACGAGCTATCCATAGTAGAACCAAAGTGTCTGACATAGCCCAACGGATTAGTTAGATGAAGTGGCAATGGGCCGGCCATATTGCTCGAACCGACAACCGATGGGGAAAAAAGGTTCTCGAGTGGAAGCCTCGTACCGGTAGGTGAAGTGTAGTTCGACCCGCTACTTTATGGAATGACGACCGGGTAAGACATGCATTAAGTCGTCGGATGCAGGTGGCTCACAACAGTGCTTTGTGGCATTCCTTGGGGGAGGCATATTATATTCAGTGGTGGACTTTGAAGGTCTGTAGCGATGACGTTTTTTTTACACGGGTCAAATGCGTGTCAGGACACACGTAAGATAGGGTTTCAATGTGCGGATTAACACTAATAAGTTTATGTGATAAAGTGTTCGTAATCACGTCAATCAAAATTACATAAATATTTTATATCAGAGAAAATGGAAAAAATAAACATACTTTTAATAATTATTACATTTCTAATTTATTTATATTATTAGAAAATATTACAAACGCCACCTAAGACAATTGAAACCTACATTCAGAAATATTTTCCTAATATGATCACTAATTTCAAAATATACACTTAAATTTTTTAAACTTAAACTTTTTAAAATAAACACCAATTTAAATATATAGGCACAAGTCTGGCAAATTTACAATGGACGTTAACTTTTGCCGTCAGGGGTGCACTGGTACAAAATTTCGATTAACACGGAAAACGTAACGTTTTATGAGATATACCATCTTTTGGATGAAAACACAATAACTAATTAATTAACAGCATTGTCTTCGATATGGCAACATGAGAGTTAATATTTTAACCTGAGATGACCATGATAACCATGAGAGTTAAATATTTTAATGAAAGAACTGGGGTTATTTATTTTGGGCAGCGGAATAACAAATGCTTTTTTCCATAGTGTAGGAAAATCCCCAGTGAATAGTGAATGATTAATGATGTGAGTAATAACAGGAGTAACATAGTCTAGAATTAAGGTGATCGTAAGTCTATTCACATCATCGAAGCCAACTGCCATAGACTTGATACAATAAATGGTCTTTTTATATCCTCATCAGCAACGGGAGAAAAATTAAATGTGGGATTGTGTGTATGGAATGCAAATAAGAAATAGTACTTGATTTAATAGCAGCCTGCATTTGGGTAGTTGAAGAAAAATGTAAGTTATAGAAATGATTGCAGGGTCCACGTTACATGTAGGTTTACCGACCCCGATCGTCCGGAGAAATTTCCATGCATCAGCCATAGAAGATTTCATGATATTATGGTGAATATAGTAGCGTTTAGCGGCTCGTACCATTCGATTACATCGATTTCTCGCAGCTTTGAATTTTGTACAATTGAGTTCACGACGATTCTGCTTGAGCTTCCTAAACATCTGATCGCGCTTAGACATGGCCTTACGGATATTTTCAGTAATCCATGGCGCAGGCGAGCGTTTTAACCTAACCTCAAGAATAGATGCGTGTTTGTCAAACAGCCTATGAATATTAGAATTAAATGTCGTAATCTTGTCATTGATGCTCTCGCGCTTTAAATGTATCGCTCCAGTCTAAAATCGAAGCATCATGTTGGAGCGTTTCTACATTTATCCTAACAAAGTTACTCAAACGCACTATTACTGGCTTTACTTTGGGAGGTTTGATTTTATAGGTACAGTAAAACATGTCTCGAGAAAAAAGGAGCAGGGAACTGTCCGTGGCAGGCAACACCTCCTGAGGAGACTAATATCAAATCTAATAATGTATCATCAGTAGTAAGATTGTGATTGAATTGAATTGAAAAAATTGTCGATTCAATAACTGAACGCAGTCTACGAGATCTGGGAGTATCACTTAGAAAATTTATATTAAAGTCACCTATTAAAATATGATGTTGATAATCTGAAATACGTGCCTCTTCAAATTCACATAAATAACTGGAAATAGGTAGACAATAAATTGCGCCAAGCATAACTTAATTTCCAAATTTAGATTGATTACAATTATTTTTTTACCTGATCGTAGTAAAATGATGATGATGACTAATAAGAAACGAATACTTGTTAAAAATGATTATGACAAGCTTTTTTATATATACTATAATTGATTTAAGCCTATTATTGCACCGATTTGATTTTTAGTTTGTGGAGTAGAGTATTTTTTGTTTGAGATATTTTCGACTTTTACTTATGAAATTATTGTGACAAGATTTAAATGAAAAAAATAAGTAAAATACGCAATTAAGGATTTTTGACAACCCTGACACACATTTTCAAGTTTGTATGAAAAATAGAAAAATGTGAGGGCAACTTTGCCACAAGTGAAAACTTTGCTATTTGCAACACAAATAAAGGAGCAAATCATAACTCTGAGTGTTGTGTGTATTATATTATGAAGTAAACTTACCTTCAACCTTTAAGTCAAATCTTATTATTTTCATTATAAATCCTGATGGCTAAGTAGCCACAAAGAGAGGTTAACTTTGCCATTTTTTATTTTTGGGTATTTTGTCTATTTAATGTCAGTATTTGTTTAAAGCACTTATAAATACCAAATCCATGAAGAATATAGTTTCCTAAACTTTTAAGTCCTTTCAAAACTGGCAAAGTTGCCAGAATTCATAGTAATTAATAATTTGATCAAAAAGAAGAGAAAGCACCACTGTGACATATCAGACAAAGAGACAATGAAATTATAAAGGTTACTTTTATGAGAGTGGAACCCTAAAAGGTGTTTTTTTGCAGTTTGTAGGCTAGTAAAATTTACTAATTTTATTTAAAATTGTAGTGTCTCTACCACGTAAGAACAATAGAAAGCTTAGGATACACAATTGGGTATGATGATCTATTGAAACTTGAATTTTTTCTTAATAGGATAAGGGTGACAAACGAGCACACAGTCCACGTAAAGTAAGTGGTTGCTGTGGCCCATAGACATCTACATCTATCCTCGACTGGGAATCAAAATGCAGATGCGTTGTCACTAGTGAGTACCAAGATGGAATGCCTCGTTTCCAGTTAAAAGGGTCTTATTACTTAATCATCATCATCATTACAGCCTATCAAAGTCAACTGCTGAACATATGCCTTCTCATAGATTGCGTCTTAGGGGGATGTTTACCGCAGTTTTTCATTATTTTTAGTTGTTATCAGAAAGATAATAACTAAAAATAATCCTATATCACTTACGCTCTGTCACCTCTTACGATACCAACGTGATGATATGGAGTAGGGGATATTTTTACGCCGCCATTACTATTTATCTTTATCCTTAAATAAATTCAATAGCCAAAAGCAAACCTTTTGATAGCCGTGGACAAGTACAATGCCGAGATTTGTGGGTATAAGTCTTCGACCACTGCCAACAGACACGTAGTTCCGCTGACAGATGTTGTTTATGTGCACCGGGATGGACGCGTCCGTTCCGATGCCGTGCTTCTCCATCAGAGTGATTACCTGGATAAAAACTGCTGAGTAAACTAGAAATCCAAGGAACTATTTGAAAATCACAGATAATCGGGAAAGCCGATTATTTAAATAATGCATATATTTGCGCAAAAGCAGAGGGAAAAGAATGAGTGCAATCCAAACAAAATTTTCTATAGAAATTCTATGAGAATATCAGTATATAGCGTCATAGTATATCTTGGTGCTTGTAGCTTGATAACCATCATAGGCTAATATACAAATATACAAATAGTCATATATTTTTTTAAATCATCATTATGGTCTATCAAAAGCCCACTGAACAAGATCTTCCCCATGGATTGCCTCGTATGGAAGATACTTGCCATAATTTCTACGCTTGGCAGGCGGATTTTTTTTTTGTAGTTATGGTTTATTAAACCAAAATGAAATTGCGAATGGAATACAATTTCGAGTTGGTAATGATCATTAACGTTTTTACTGTATACTGTTTTTGATTTGGTTATTTTTCAGATTTTTATGCTTAAATTTTTATGAGACTATACCACAATAGGATACAAACACAATCGAGTTCGAAACTTTTTTAAACAAAAGGTATTTTAAGGTATTTTAGGTTAATTGTGGGAGCCGGGTTGACAAACGCATTTTTTGATGTTTCCGATGATGGTAATGCTTTGGGTTTTACAGCTTCATCGGTCTCAGGGCCCACGGGCTTGCAATGATATTTTTTTAATACGTATTTTTTGATGCTATTAGGAAGGCACTGCTGCCCATCTCATAGTTTGTTTTCATCCCTCTTAAGACACCCACGAGACTATATAGGGTTGTGGATGTTCTTACATTGCCACTAAATGTTTTCGGCCTTCTCGGCCATTTTGCTAAGATCAAAATGTATTTTTGATTTATTATTAAATAAATAGAAATATAAGAAAATCCACGATTAAAATTTTGAGACACTACTATCCAACAGTAGAGTTTTACGAGATGATTAAATAGATAATAAAATACTCTCGGACGCGATCTCGACACTTGTTCCATTTTTTCCTGGTATTCGTTCACAGGGCATAACGATTATTAAAAAATATTGCATTTTCTTTTACCTCAGATTCAGTGAGATAGTCCGGAGGGGAAGTCTGGCACTCGACCAGCCTGTGGTCGTGTGCCTTCAAAACGTCATCTACGTTAAGAACGGGGACGAATTCATCCTTGCCGAAAGCCTGGAAAAATTTTTTATTTATTAATGTTATCATCAAGTAATAAAAGGTTACTGGTGGAGCAGCCCTCTCTATTTGGGAAGATTTGGCACTGACACGATACTAAAGCTGGCAATCTTGGATAGTCTTCCGCCATTTATTTTATGCCAATACTTGTAAGCCATACAATACGTTCCGTACGAGAATCGATCCCACGGCCCAGATTCGTGACAAACGCTTCAAGTATTTCTCTTGTTCTACTATTACGATAGCCACGCGATGAATCTTCTTAAGCAGTCGACATACTTAGCAATACGGCACACCAATTATAATTCAGCCAAACCCTGGAATATTCGATTGTAACAATACAAGCAACTACTACAGTTAAGCCAGCTAGAGAATACGTTCCTGACACCTATCAGTTGCATCTGACTAGCGATGAGCAATAAGTACAGGAATAAATATCACTATTATTATTCTTTGCGACTAACCTAACAAAAAAGTACTTTTTTATGAGTTTCACCACTTGTTTTCCCGATCTGTTACTTTTATTTAACACCTAGTTGTTCCCCACGACTTCCTCCTCGTGGAATTTATTACGATTTCATTTATTGGGCTTTAATTTTTTTTTCACGGAGCCCTATTTCTTTTTTTTAAATGATAATAGCTTGAGGTATAAACATCATTAACCATCAAAATCAACCTTATAACATCAACTCCCAGTGAAATTCCCGACAAAATCAGCCGTCATTTCGAAGATTAACCGGAAGCCGGAACAAACATACAAACAGACACATAGGCATAATCTTTAAAATATATAATAAAAGCAATTTTGAGTGTAAGTAGCATAAATAAAATAAAATTGCGATATTATACATCACTACCTATTTAACGAAATAAAATTTTTAGTTAGGTCAAAAAATTATTTAAAATAATAGTCTCACCACTTACTTCGTGCTAGACAAATACGCTTGCAGTGGAAAATGGAGCGCTAAAAGCATTTTATCGTAAAATCATCGCCTTAAGTAACAATAATGAGATGGTATATCTTTTAACAATAAAACATTTAAGAAAATCAAATATTTATTTACTAACTTGCCAATGCATAATCTCTGTGTAGCCGGCGTCGACAAGCGTGTTGCCCGAATAGGAGAAGATCTCAGATCCGATCTGGAACGTGATGGTAGTGCAGAGATACTTGCAGTCTCGGGACAGTGTCGCAATGAAATGTCGCGTCACGTAATCATAGATGCGCCACATATCGCCCTCCAGTTCCGATTCCGCTAGTGGTACATACCACATACGTTTAAAATCATTTTATAATGTTCATCTCAGCTATCGGTAACTATTAACTACGCTGAAGACCCACAACCGGAGACCCTTTTTGCTGCAAACGAGGCATTCCATCTTAATCCTCACGGGTAACAATGCATCCGCATTTTGATTCGTATTTGAAGACAGATGTAGATGTCCATAGGCCACAGTAAACACTTACCATCGGGTGTACTGTGTACCCGTTTGTCATCCTATTCTATAAAAAAAGATTTACTACGCCGGAAAAGTACAGGCGTATTCACAAACACAGAAGCACTCCGTAATTCAATGAATCGTTTATGCGAACTCGAAGGTAGGTCAAGTTAGTGTCCGAGATTCGGGGATAATTACGACACATCCAGATCCCAAAACAAAAAATTTGTGTATTTGCGCAAATTTTGGTGCTTGCTGTGTTTTTTTAAGACTAAATTTTCAATGAGGTAGAGCCATGTTGCAGCTATATTATGGTTGTAGCACGAATGGGTCGGCTCGACCGGGGAAGGACAACGCTCTCACAGGTTGTGTGTTGTGTTTCGTATGGTGAGTGTAGAGAACCGGAGATCCTTTTTTACTGGCTAATATGCAATGCTCCCTGCATTGCATATTAGCACTCAGGGGTAGCGACGCATCTGCATTTTGCTGCTTATTTGAGGATTTACTACGTGGTACACGATTTTATACGTGGTAGAGCCCTGCTGCAGTTAATGAGTATATAATGCAGTTAAAATACCAGCGCGAAATGGTATCTTGGTGCTGCTGTGTTTCGTATGGTGAGTGTAGAGAACCGGAGACCCTTTTTACTTGAAGCGAGGCTTTCCATCTTGGTCCTCACGGGTGACGACGCGTCTGCATTTTGATTTGTAATCGAGGATAGATGTAGATGTCTATGGGCCGCAGCAACCACTTACCATCGGGTGGACTGTGTGCTAGTTTGTTACCCTATCCTATAAAAAAGAAATTTGCAATACCACAAAATTACCAATACATTTTTTAACTTAGTAGAAGAACAAGCAATGTAAACTTTTTTAAGGTGGGAAATCCTCGTAAATACTCCCTAACGAGATGTTGTGGCGATGTCTCAACAGGCTTTTAGCTCATGGAGTACCATGCCTCGCGCCTCTCAATTCAAAAACATCTTGTATCGGAGCTACGAAATCATATTTTAAAATACATAAGGTTCATTAGGGGTACGGAATAGAAGTATGTGATATGGAATAGAAGTATGTGTTAGTACTGCCCAAGAACGTTAGTTTGCCCATTGGAAAAACAAACCCCAGGCACCCGTGCCCTGTGCCGTGCCGATGCCGTGCCGATGAATGGGAAACCGCCCATTTTTTTACATTGTTTAAGCGAGATCTCAAGCCTGGGCAGCCAGGACATGCTTCATATTCAATTCACGTCCAGTTTACACCCTGCCACTGGCTGGGTAACAGTTTAAGCACAGATTAAAAAAAATTCTTAGAATTTTATTTTTTCTCCAGATATTATGGATTTCCGGTCTGAAAACAGTGTAGTACACATGCGAACGCGCTTCGTTGGCATATAATTTTATCACATGTAGTTTAATAAAATGGCAAAAATATTTCAACAAAAAGATTTAAGACCGCATTTCTAAAACGTTTACTTTTTATTATTGGTAGGTACTTTCGGTCGTACAAAATATCATTAAAAATGTTTAAATGTTTAATATTATTTAAAATAACATAAAATGAACCAAATTTTTTTAAATGTGAGATCCAATCAAATCTCCTTTTAATTATTGAAAAACCATCAAATTCACAGTCATACCTCTCTGTGAATTTTAGCGCTTCGAGGGATGGCAAAATTGGACCGTAGACATGTAATGAAACCGTTTCTCCATAGAGCATTTGATCAAACAAAATGCAGATTTTGTATAGATGTATAAAACTGGTACTCATGTTGAAAAGCCAGTCTATTTTCTTTATATAGTATAAGAATGGCAAACCAGCACACATGACCACCACCTAACGGCAAGTCGACACTGCGGCCCATAGGCATCTCTACATCAATCTCCAATTAAGGATCAAAATGCAGATGCGTTGCCATCCTCGAGGACTACTATGGAATGGCTTGTTTCCCATAAAAAGAATCTCCAGCTCCCTAGAGTTATCATATGAAACAAAGTAGCATTGTGCTGGTATTCTGTGAGAACGTGGTCCTTTCCCGGTCGATAGTGTGTTGTCAGTGGTAACATATGGGTCTGAACCGCGATTCTCTGTGACTGTGCTTATAATTTTTCTGCGAGATAGAATCCACAATAGAGCCGGATTAACCGACATAAACCAACGAATCATTAAGCTAGAGTGTCGATGCGCCGGTCAATAGCTCGAAGAACAGTGACTAATTCGTACTGGTAGTTCGTTCTGGTGGTACACGAAGTGAAGCGTGAACTAGATGAAGTGGCGACCTGGTAAGAAAGGAAGTCCTTGTAAGTGCAGGAATTTCATGAATTTCATGAATGCAAGTGCTTTAGGGCGTGTGACATTCCTTGAAAAACAGCATGATGTCCCAAAACAATCTTACAACACAAACATCTAAGAAAATTGATAATTACTGGAAACGCGTTTACGTCTAATACGTGATATTTCTCTAGTGGTATTCAGCAAACTATGGAGAGGACTATGATCGCAAATTCTCTGCGTGATATTTTCGTCGGGATTTGTCTGGATTCTCCCGACATTTTAAATGATGTTCAGACTCCCGACAAAACTCAAAATCTCCAAACATTCAGCTTCTCCGTAAGTTAACGTATGGCTTTTGATTTCTTAAAAGCTGAGATAGACTGATAAGACTGAGATTTCAAGTAAATAGTCGGAATTTTAAATATTTTAATGAGTACTAAAGGCTCCAAATTGGTGGACTCTTATTTTATTGATTATTTTAACATTTATTCCTCCCGAAAACAATCCCAAAATCCCAATTTGAACGGTAGACCAAAACATCTGCACAAACTTTTTCAAAATTTGTTCAGATATTTTGGTCTACCGTTCTAGCAAACCTATGTGGTATATTGCATTGTCCCAACATTACGCCTACAAGCAGCTCACGAATGTATTTACAATAGTTCAATTTTAACAGGTACCCATTTTTTATTTTAATACTGACAGTTGGATGACGATCTATACAGAAAATTTTAGGTAAAATCATTATCACTATTATCTTTGTATCTTTTGTGTTACGTTTTCTTCTACATTTTCTATTTTATCGGCCATTATTAACCCGGCGAGAGTACAGTGGGTTAAAATGACCCGAATTTTGAAATGTATATAACTTCTACACTTTAAGAAAATTTAATTAATTTATCAATTTTATGTGATGAATGATACTTAAACTATAAAAATAGGTAAAAAAAATATTAAAAAAATGTATAATGTTTAAAAATTTTTACGTATTTTCCAAGGCTATAAAAATGTTTAACAAAAAACTTAAACTTTTAATCTTATGAGTAAATAAACAAAACTCTAGCTCCTTGATATTTATTTGTTAGTTTTTATATGTATATAATGTTAGATCTTTGAAAACCTAAACTAAAATTTACGCTTAAGTCTTGAAATTAGTCACGGTCGGAGTGTACGTCAGCACATACGCTGCAGTAAGGAATTATATACTCAGGGCAAATAAACCTGTTGCAGATGCGGCAAGTGTGGGTAGTTTTCCTATATTTTTGGCAGGACATATTTGACGTCGTTTCCTTACACCTGGAATTTCGGCAGATGACTCTTCTGTCGGTTCTCCTGTAAATTCCCTGGTTATTTTGCCCATCTCTCTGGACAAACGTAATTATTTTTTGCGAGTTCTCAAGTGGTCCTCCAGAAGTGAAATTCCCAAATTTTACAAAAACTTGCGTTGCTTTATAACTTTCTTTTTTGTTATTTTTGCATATTAAAATATCGGTCTATAAGTCCCAAGTAGTAAGAGAAACGTAACTTTTATTCAAAATTCAATTTTATTCATCAATATAGTCTCATTTAAGAGAGATACACTCAGTCTAGCGCCGCTCTAACATTTCAATGTATTTTTTAATAATACGATTTGTCCTACGCTTCAGTTTCAGCGATCACTTCTTGGAATTTTATTTTTATTTTATTGAATAAGGTACACAAACAGACAGTAATTGTATAAAGATCTGAAATTAAAAGTAAATTTGTGTTGATCTAAACTACAATCCAAAAAAGTGTACACAGCATAATAATATAACTACAGTATAATCTTAGTCTTAGCAAAAATAGAGCTGATAACAAATACATTAAATGTTAAGAGAAACACGTAAATTTCTTTTAAATCTAACCAGGCTACTATCAAATATATCTGGATGTACTTTACTATGTTTAATCTCGTCGTAATCACGGCACATTTTAACAACAGGTTTGAAAAAGGAAATGTTGTTTTTGTGTACGTCTAACCTGAAAATTCTTTGAACACGTTGTAGTATACCGGAATTGAAGTTAATTAGTCTTAATAACTCTGGGCACTCTATACGAGAATGCACAATCTTGTGCAAAAAACTTGCTCGGCAAATTGTCTCCTGAAAGAAAAAATTGCTGGATATTAAAAAAAATTGTCGAGAGTCGTATGATGGTAGACGACGCAAGTGACCGTATCTACCGCAAACATTGCGAGGGAAACAACTCTGTACCCTCTCGATACTGTCAGAATGTACCTTATAAAAGGGTGGCCATACAGTGGAAGCATACTCCAGTACAGAGCGAACTAAAGTATAAAATAATCGAAATGATGCGAGAGGCTTGGAGAAGTTTTCCGTAACACGAATTATAAACCCTAAGGTTTTGAAACTTTTTTGCGTTAAGAACTCATAATATGGACAAACGAAAGTTTTGAATCTAAAAATATACGCTCAAATCTTTAACAATCTCCTTGCGTGTTAGAGGCTGACTACTGCTATTGTATTTAAAATGTAGATAATTGTGCTTATTAGTGAAAGTGATAACTGAGCACTTACTGATATATAAGGACATAAGATTAGCAAAACACAAATCGTAAACTGCATCTATGTCTTTTTGTAACGCGATGCAGTCATTAACGTCACCTATGACCCGGTATATCTTCATACCATCGGCATTAAGTAAACAGTGACTCCGAATTGTGTCAACCAAATCATTTACAAAAATAATGAAAATAATGGCCCTAAATGGGATCCTTGGTGAACACAAAACGTGACCGGTGCTGGATCAGAGTTATAACCTTTGATCGCAACGATCTAACTCCTCCTGGATATGTACGATCTTACCTAACGAAGTAAATTGCCATGAATGCCATAAGCTTCTAATTTTGCACACAGTAACTCGTGATTGACCTTGTCAAATGCCGTGATATTTTTCAGGGATTCGTAATTTTGTTTCTCTAGTTCGCTGATGTGAGTTTCAACAACAGATAGGGAAGCTTTTCTATCTTTATTTTTTAACTACAAAAATCTGTCGTATTAGTGAATTCTTGTTTTGTTTTTTCAGTAGCAGCGTTTATTTCACATTTGATGAATGATTTCATATCAGAGAAGAAAGATTCCCTAAAAGTCTTCAACTTTGAGTCAAGAAGTTCGGCTATGTTGTTAAGTGTAGCGTTACTAGAGGTAGGTAGGTAAAAAACCCTCTCAGAAACGAGGGGAGGCCTATGCTCAGCAGTGGGACGTATATAGGCTGTAACTTTACTTTACTTTACTTTACTACTAGAGGTAGGTACAGGTTCTTGAATACGAATACTAGAATATTCGTCGTAAACATAATTTTTCATATATAAGTAGTAAATAAATGAAAAAGAGAAAAAAGATGTTCTCGAAGTAGAGCCTTGGATTTGATCATCTGTTTGTTAATCACTTGAGCCCGACACTAGCACCACTATACCAATCGATTATCTGCCATAAACTTGAAATTTACGGCCGCTATCCTCACTTAGCCAGTTAGCAAGTAGTTATAGATACACCGAATGGTAGACAACAACCGCGACCGTTCAACGAGTTCACAAATACCCGACTTAGCACTTTGATAAAAATATTATCAGCACTTATTTAACGATATTTTTGAATATGTTATTTTTGGATATAGTACAATTATTTATGAATTTTAATTTTGAAAATATGTATTTTAAATTTTTTGAAGAATATATCAGTATGTTTTATTTTAAAATAAGGGTGCGAAGTTACTA
>DWHP01003003.1:0-13819 GCA_018247895.1 Parnassius honrathi
GAACAAACCAAAGAGGCATTGTTTTTTATATTAATATAATACTCTAGATCTAGAAACTGATAAACATTTATTTAAAATTATTTTTTTTATCCTATACAAAGGGCGACAAACAGGCACACAGTCGTCCTGAGGGCAAGTGGATGCTGTGGCCCATAGACATCTACATTTATCCACGATTATGAATCAAAATGCAGATGCGTTGTCACCCCTGAGGACTAAGGTGGAACGCCTCGTTTCCAGTAGATTATCTATTTACTATTAAGCTGCTATTTTGCACTGGTATTCTGTGAGGCCGTCGTCCTTCCGCGGTCAAGCCGTCCCATTCGTGCTACAACCATAACCGAAACAATGTGTAACAAAAAACTACACCTCAGTGTCAACAAGCGACATCTGGTGCGCGTAAGATTATTTAGCCTTCATTAAATTAATTTGAGCGGCTCTAAAATCAATGTTACGTTACATATGTGTCAGAATGGCGCACGAAGCTCAGTCTGGATGTTTGTCCACGTACAATTTATATATGCAAAACCACAGAATTCGTAATAATAAAACAATAGAAGTCGCACAGACGACGACCTTGTCGCCGCTATTATGTGTTGACGAACGTGATTCACCATTTTGTGACTTAGTTGCACAGGGAACGTCGTACGTGAATTTATGTTATTATAATGGTGAATTGACCCATTTTCACCCATGAGGTAACACGCATAAAAAGTCCAAAGAGCATCAATTTAGCCAAAAAATATGGATAAAGATTGAAAAGTTGTGAAAGAAGTGAGGCCAGCCCACCGCTTGCACAATCACAAATCCAATATCCCCTATAGTAGCTTTTTACGGCATGTAGGCAAATAACAGAATGTATGTTTATAAGTCCTAAATAAACATGTACCTACAGGTACAAGACCAAAATGGGACTTAATTGACCCGTTGCGCATAAAGTTTTAAGTCAGGTAACGTACAACTTTACGTTTAGGCCTCAATTTACGATTTCTACTAATTATCGGAGACCAATTAACTTCTAATTCAAATAATAATTTAACAATCTCGAAGTCTAAGAGTTGTCGATATATTTCATTAGTCATGTTTTGTCACCTTCAAATGTCACATCAATTGGCGCCAATGTTTTGCGCGCCTCCATTTTTTGTGTACTCGTTTGGTATCAAGTAGCTAAACTAACTTCTATTAGAGACACCTAAAGCGGTACATTTACGAAATAAAGAGAAGACCTTGAAAAAGGTCGTTTACTTGTTTGTAGAAAACGAGTTGTGTTAGTGAGCATATATTCTTACTTTAGGGTCAACATTTTTGTAGTAATTATTATTTTGTTCACAACTTGTGGATTTGCTGGTAAAGCAACACATTCATAACGTAAGTGGACGTATTAGTTGCCTCGAGATGGATTTGCTCATGAAAAACAATGGCGAACCGAATAGGTATGTCTATGGCAAGCTTTACAAAAAATCGGTTAACGTCTGCTATTAATTAAAACTCGAATGATAAAGATCTTCCACAATGCTCTATAAATTTATAACCGTAAGTATTTGAAAATAATTCAAACAAACTTAACTTTTCATAATACTTGGTCTCTATCATACGTTTAATGATAATTTCACAAAAGTTTTGGCAGTAAATAATGATTAACAACGGAAAAAGATCCGAAATTTATGTGATTTTCGGTTTTCATTTTAATTAAACTAAGTACCAATATGGACTTTTGGTGGCTTCTATAATGTCAAGTTTACATAAAAGCGAAGCGAGTTATAATAAGTTTTATATATTTTCTTACATCACATCAAATTTTTGTGTAATCAGCGAGAATGGGAGATATGATAAGGACATAGAACGACGAGTGAACGCAGAAAATAAAGTAAATGGGGCTCTGCACTCTATCGTGAAAAGTCGGAATGTGTCAAAAAAGGCACGTACGGCAATTCACAATGCTGAGTAAGTCCCTACTTTAACGTATGGTGGTGAAAGGTGGGTGTGGCAGAAGAAGTACGAGAGTAGAATAAATGCAGTAGAAATGCGGTCGCTAAGGAATATGTTAGGGCTGAATCTGAGCGACTGGGTGGGAAATTGTGATAAAAGTGTGGTTTGCAAGATGATGTTGTGACCACGATTAAGAAAGGAATGCTTCGGTGGTTTGGTCATGTAGAAAGAATGAAAGAGGAAAGAGTGACAAAGCAAATCAATTTTGCAGAAGTGAATGGAAGAGTCAGAAAGGGACGTCCTAGGCGAAAGTTTATCGACCGTATTAGCGATATATCGAAAATGGGCTAAATTAGAAGTACTCTTAACCGACGAGCATGTATGCGTAGGTATACGAACGTGGAGGAGGCGAGAGAGGTGTGTCAGGATCGTGCCAAATGAAAGTCTGTAGTATCTGCCTACCCCGCCGGGTGACAGGTGTCAGTTTTTATGTTTTTTACATCAAATTTTCAATCACATTCATGGACAATGGATGAAAAAAATCTCACAAATAATACACAAAAAAGCAAGCAGTGAAGGACGCTACTCTTTTTATTTCTCATGATTTATTAATTTAATAACGATGATAATATTTGTTTACTTGATTCTGAGTAGATAAAATAAACTTAACAGCAACGTCGTGATCACATGTTATCAATTATAACTTCATTTGATTCTTATCGGAGGTTTCAGTTGATTAATGTTTTGCATGGCTTCATTCTGATTGAATTGAACACATACAATACAGTTATTAACATTACTGACAGTTCGTACATTTAACTAAGAGAAAAACCCTTTTGAACGGTTAAGAACAAAAAGATTTGAACATTTAGGTTCGATGCAAGCAAAGAACAACACGAGTCACCGGCGGGTCGAAGGGGGGGTAGTCATACGCAAGCGTACCCCTCTGTCAAAGTATAAGTCCACACGGTCCTATGCGTACAATAAAACTATGTAGTTGCAGCCGCACTGCTCATTAAACTAAATTTAGTTGCGCGGCTGAATCGACGTCCTACAAAAATGCTGAATTGTTAAGTATTTTGCGGCAAAAAGAGATTTACCACGTCAAATTTACAAACGGAAGGACCTTTCATAATATATAAGTAGTTTTTAATCACATAATTGCTATTGTTACAATAATAAAGGTCTGGTTGTTTCGGATTCGTTTACCAACACAGGCCGCTCGACCTCATAAAACATGCAAATCGGTCGAGCGATGATCCGAGTCGTATCAGAGTTGTCGCCGTTACCGAGCGATACTGTTATAATGTACCTATTTGTGTGTGAAATTGTTAATTTATTATTTTCATTGATATGTGTGAATTTCGTAATAACAGAAGTTTGTTTTTGTGTGCGCAGATTTTCTTCGTTTCTTTAAATTATCAATTAATTTAAAAATTACTCCTGACAGGAACTAGCAAATATTTAGCATGTAAATTGCTTTGATATTTATAAAAACGCCACTGTTAGACACGGGATGCACATAACGTGAGGGGGATGGATGTGCTGCTTCCCATAGCCAATATTATTGATACGAGATGTTTATTCGACATTTGCAGGGGTCCACATGATATTCCGGGCATTTCTCTAAGTCACTATCTACGAAACTAATGAGATAATGCGGTGACGAATTTTCTTGTACCGCCAATAAACGTTGATGTATAACATTTTATTGCGTTTAATTTAAATATATTTTGAAATCCTGGCATTTTTTTAGTATATCCATGGTTAAGGCGCAACAACATTTTTTGGCGTGCAATAAAGTCAGTTATTTATCTATATAAATATCAAGACTGAGGTATTTGATGTCCTGTTATCATAGTTAAAAATATCAACCGATTTCACTCAAAGGTTTTCATAGGAATATTTTTATGTATGATCATATATGATCATCATTCATCATTACAGCCCTTCACAAGTCCACTGCTGAACATAGGCCTCCCCCAAGGCACGGTCCTGAACCACCTGCATCCATCGACTTCCAGCATGCCTTACCACGTCGTCACTCCATCTAGTGGGGGGTATCATATATAATACCAGCGGAAAATAGCAGCTTAATGCTGATGTGTTTCGTATGGTACATGTTACGTAAAGAACCGGAAAACCTTTCTAATGGAAATGATGCATTCCGTCTTAGTCCTCAGGGATGGAAACGGATCTGTATTTTGATTCTTAATTCACGATATATGTTGATAACTAAGGTTCACAACATCCAATTACCATCTGGTGGACTGTATGCTCATTTATAACCTTATTCTTAAAAAAAATGTCGTTAAGAAACTAGACTGTATGTTTGACTATCGCGTGAGTGCAGATAAGATTACGAGCTTTGAAAGTGATCGGCCATGACACTATAGTTGACAGTTACTTTTGTGCCAATGGCGGTCATTGACCCTTCACCAGTTTATTGACATGCCTAATAAGAAACTGTTGACCTCTAAATTAGATGTTCATCATATATTATTTCTCAACCAATTCACAAAATTACGTAAACATCTGTTACACAGCATCTTTATTAAAGGAGCGACGTAACAATGCAGAGGTTAAGGGCCAATAAGTTAACGTGAATATCTTTGATGAATTTTTATTTTTAGTAGCAGTAAGTAATTATGGGTGCTTCAATTCCGTTTCAATTTGATGAAGTAGCTCTAACCGCGAGTGATATAATGATATTTTCCATAATGACGTTCATTATTTTTTTAACTATGAACAATATGCAATTGAATAGAAAATATTATGTTGTATTATAAATGCGACTTCGTTCTGGACACATTCCATGTAACAAGGTTGCTTTCACGATAAATAGAAACAGTCTCCAAATTGCGAAACATGCAAGACAATAGAAGATTTACAAACAACACTTGCTCGCGGAATGTTCTAAAAACCATCACTAAAGGAAACTACTAGTCGCCAAATCTGACATTAAAATACGTAACATAGGTGAATATCAAAACATTCTGTCTGAACCACTGTCAAATGCTGCGCTCAAATGGTGTACAGTTTAGTTAGTATTTTTTTGTAATTTAATAAATTGTAGTGTGTTATTTAGTTATAAGGTACAATGGGCCTGACATGTTAAAAATAACATAAGTCCCTAGATCAAAAAAGGAATAAAAAAAAATAATGCAATATAACTGATCCATACATTACTGAACATAGGCCTTCGCCATAGATTTTTCTATTTAAAAAAAATCGTCTCATATGGGATATTTTCCATAGTTGGCACGCTTGGCAGGCGAGTTCGTAACCGCGGATTTCATAATTATGATTTGTTATGGAAATGCTGCTGCCCATCTCGTGTTTCCGTCTCCCTCTGTCGCCTCTTACAACACCCACGGGACGATATGGGCTAGTGGATATTCTTACACCGAAACTAGCCGGTTAATATAACCGATATTAAGAAAATTCATAGAAGCCACCTTTATAGAAGGTCCACTGTTTGATTTGTCTTTTATTATTAGGTTAAATGTCGAAGGTCAGTGGCATCCTCGCACTGGTAAACGAAATGTAGGGCGTAAACTAGAAGAAAAGAAATTCATTGACGCGAGATCTCAGGACCGTGTTTTGTGGTATTCTTCGAGGGGAAATTTTTGTTTAGCAGCGGGCTTGTTAAGGGCCGTTATGAAATCATTATACGTCAAGATGATCAAATGTCGACTCGGCTTTATAACATTTAAATTGCATCAATATGATAATAATCGTTTTCATATTATTTACTCCATGTACGATTTTTATCTGTGGAAAATCAGATGATTCGAATGAAAGTTCTGTTCTGTTCTGTTTAGAAACGACGATTAATTTAACTTAACAACCTCTCAAAGCACTCCTAGGTTTTTGTCACTTACGTTATAATCACATAACTCGGAATTGAGAAAATTGCGGAAGTAAGTTGATTTACGAGTAAAGATTTTGTTCGGAATTTAGGAGATTTTTCCAACCACGACTTTGTTCTGATTTAAACCGTAATTCCCTTAAGCTGTTTTTTTTTTAAATAAAACCAGTTAAGTGCAAGTCAGACTCGTGATTCAAGGGTTCCGTTTCCGTACCATTGTACAAGATTATTTACTATGTAGGTAATTTTTAAATACCTACTTTTGTTAAAGAAACAAGTGAGGCACTGTTACAACATGTACGTAGATTTGCAAATTACATCGAACACGGCTCAGACATACAGAACATACTCAGACACGTAAGAATACTTTCTATTATTATCAGATATAAATGGATTATATATCTAACTATTGAATCTAGTTGAAATTTACGTGAAATCACTTTGAGAGGAAACAATTTTTTTTAAATTAATTGTTACCGATTTGTTCATGAGACAAGTGGAAAGTTAAAACGACTACTTCCGCTGCTTGTAAATTATCCTCCGTATTTCATCTGTCTATTGGCACATCCATTTAACAGTAAATTGTTTTTTTTAAATATTACTTAGTATACTCTTTGGTCAATCCCATTAATACGTGGTAATTATAATAAACTCATAGAATATGGTATGTAGTTTGGAGGGATTTGGATTTGGGGACTCGACGAGAATAAGATTAAATAGTTTATTTATTTATTTATGTTTCCACAATGTATCAGTCTTCTTATAATACATCGGCTCGTAGAAGTCTACAGCTCGATATAGGCCTCTCTTGTTGTAGAGAAGTCACGCTTGGCAGGCGGTTTGACAATCGCCGTACCTTATATGAGTCATATGACTTTGGTAGAGCCACGTAGCAGTTATATTATGGTTGTAGTACGAATGGGTCGGCTCGACCAGGGAAGGACCACGCTCTTACGGAATACCAGACTGTGTTTCATATGGTGAGTGCAGAGAATCGGAAATCCTATTGACTGGAAACGAGGCATTCCTCCTTGGTCATCAGCGGAGACAACGCATTCTGCATTTTAATTACTAATAAAGGACAGAAGTAGATGTCTATGGGCCACAGCATCCACTTACCATCTGATGGGCTGTGTGCTATTTACACTCTACAGGAAGTTGCCCTGATCTGTGCGTTTTAATTTGATTTTTACGAAACCACTTAATAATTAGTCTTTTTTGTTTATTTATGTCTAATCTTTATTTAATATCACATTCAAACAATAATATACCCTACAGTAGCCCAGTTTCATCATATTACATGCACGAGTACGTAAATACGTAGGTCACTCAGTAAGTTTTGGTTTTGAGATGCTCGAAATTTAAAAATGGAACGCACCCGTGTTATATGTTTCTAAAAAGCAAATTTATTTAAAAATAAAGCTCCATAAGCGAATTGCTCAATATTAAAAATAAAACAAAGTTCTATTAATTTTCCTGCAACGCTTCCCGCGCTTTTCATTTAAAACCATTGATCTTAACCGTGAACATTTGCGCGCTATAGATCGCTATTATGGTTTTTAATTTGGTTTAACCGAACTTAAGTTTACAATGATTACAATCAGCAATTTTTAGGTGGTTTGCTGAATTCAAAAGGGGTATAATTGAACGACAAACGAATCACATATACGGACATCGAAAATATTGTAGGCATTATTTCGGGGAGCATTCATACCATCCTGCATCAATATCTTGGAGGAAGCTTTGTTGTCGATGGATACCTCGTTTGCTCTCCGAAAGCGAAAAACAGACTCGTGTGGATTGGTGCCATGAAATGCGTCTGCATTTTGAAAACGGGGCATCTAGGCGTGTTTCAGAAATCGTTACTAGTGACGAGACATGGATCCATCAATATGATCTGGAAAATAAAAGACAATCATCGGTAGGTCTACTCAGAAGGACAGTTACCGAAAAACTGCAATGACCTCGAAAAGTCGGCAAAAAATGGTGGCTAGTTTTTCTTTTGCGGAGCGGACATTTTTCGACGTCAATGCTGGAAAATTGTAGGTCAGTCAACTCTGAATGGTATACTAAAGTTAAATTACCCAAAGCTTTTCAAGCTGTGCGGGAGGGAAGACCAAAGACCGGGCTTCGGGGAATCATGCTGCATCACGATAACGACTCTTCACATACCTCCCTTAGAACAAATGCATTTAGTGAGAAATATGGTGTTGAAACTCTAAGTCACCCTCCCCACAGCGCTGACTTAGGTCGGTAAAATATTACAATACCTAACAATGAGTAGAATTATTCGTGGTCCCCAAAAATCTTAGGTGCTTTTTTTTCCAGAAAATCGTTCAGATCTACACAAAGTTCAAAAACCTTATTAAACTAAGTTTGTATAAAAATGGTTACTATAATATACAGGAATTTATGGACGATAATAATTAATAATTCCTGGAAAGGGTGATCGCTACCAAGCTATTTCTAATTTGCTTTGTGTTGTTAATTCCAACATACATGATTGTAAGCTGTTATTTAAAAAAAATAGTCCCGCTTGGTTTCTTGCCGGTTCTCCCCAGGACAGCGGTTTTTTTCGAACGAGTGGTAAATTTAAAGAAGGGACTTTCAATTAGTATTCTTTATAATCTATATTGAATAAAAAAAGTTTCTGTTTCAGAAATTAAAGTACGCTATGGATCACGAAGAGCTCACATTATTCTGACATAAAAAGTACCAGTTCGCTCCGAAGCGTAGTTACATCTTACATTAGCTCACTGGATGACTGCGGCGCGTTAAGGTGCGTCCACACTTGTGTCATTTTACCGAACATTATCCCGTAACCGTACTAGTAACACGTGTCAGTACCGATAGTGTGGACGTCTTTTGTTACGCGAACAATTGTTACAAGCTGCAATTACGCTTTAATCCATTCCGAACACTGGAAGAAACTGCTGGACACACAGGACAATGTAGAGTTACGACCTACTAGTTGGGTCTAGTGTGAACGCTGGTCTGTGTACTGTTTACACGTCTACGAGCCGATTCATCGAGAGTCGGTTTTTTTCAAAGGATTTTGCTATTGTCCGCGTGACCAGGAGACGTCCACACTTACATTTTTGACACGTGTCAAAGTACGCCAGATGACACAGGATACAGTATCGGGTCACATCGTGGCATGTCTTGGTACTCCCCCGCCTACACCTCACCGCTTTGCACCTCTTTTTTCTTTCTTATTTTTAGCACAAAGTAACATTATAAAGGCTGTACTAGCACAAGCCAAATGTAAATTCACTTCCGCTATTTCCGCTGCAGACGACATATCTGCCTGGTGGTTGGTGCTTAACATAATCTTGATGCCAAGTAGTCTAGGTCGACGCCATACGTCTATACTTGTATACATATATATCACGAACATGGTTTGTGACCGTGTTGGTACAACTCAGACCGTCCACATTAGGCGTAACATGTTCTGTACGATGCCACGTAGTCTGGTCCGATTTCATGTCACAAGTGTGGACGCACCTTTAGGCGATTAAATTCACGTGCACATTCAAGGGCAACATGCCAACGTTTCTCCAAGTGAGCACTTTATCTGCGCGCAATGCACCTTTCTCGTCGTAAATTGGTCTGAAGAAATGATTGTTCTTCAGACCGATTTACGACCAAAAATCCATCCATCAAAGAAGAGAAGCAGCATCACCAGTACGGGGGTATTAGCTCTCTGTTTACAAAATATTTGTCTCGTTCAATTGTTTTTCTAGCATTCTCGATGGCTCGATGGTGCATTTTTGGAAAGGACTTCTAAATGTAATTTATTTTACGATGGACATGTGTAATATAACTTATTCAGTTGACAGTTTTGATAATTCGTAACGACCGAAACCGGTCTTGAAAAGCAATATCATTTTTTTAAGATAAGAAGCTAATTAATTGCAATAATTTTAGCATAAAATTTTTCAAAAGTTTTCGTGATTGCACAATAATTATTACAATTTTGTAGTGGCACGTTAAGTTAACCGTAGACCAGTGATTAATAAATACTTGGAGATATAATGAAATGATATCTGTTTTATAATCGTCTATAGAAGTCATACCACAAACGTTTATCAATCGTGTTACGAGATCTCTGGGATTTAAACCAGACGTCTCGCTTCGAACGTTCTACAGTCCAGATTTAAACGTTATTTTTTAAAGAATAAGGGTGACAAATAAGCACACAGTTCATCTGATGGTAAGTTGATGCTGTGGTCCATAGACCTCTATATTAATCCTCGATTGAGAATCGAAAACGCAGATGCGTTGTCACCCCTGAGGACTAAGATGGAATGCCTCGTTTTCAGTAATAAGGAGTCTCCAAAACTCTACATTCACCATACGAAACATAGCAGTATTAAGCTGCTATTTTACGCTGGTATTCTGTGAGAGCGTGGTCCTTCCCCGTTCGTGCTATAATTATAATTTAGCTGCAGAGTGGCTCTACCACCTAAAACAGGTTTTAAAAATATTCATGTCGCGTAGACATCCGTAATTGTTTTATTTGTACACAAAATTTCGCTTAATTTAATCTACGTGGTAATAAGTGGAAACTGATTCATAAACATATATATTTTTCCTCAATTAAGAATCAAAATGCATACGCATTGTCATCTTTGAGGACTAAGATGGAATGCCTCGTTTCCATTTAAGAGTTTCCGGTTCTCTACACTCACAATACGAAACACAGCAGCATTGAGCTGCTATTTTACGCTGGTATTCTGTGAGAGCGTATTCCTTCCCCGGTTGAGCCGACCCATTCGAAATTACAATTATACTTTAGTTGCAGCATGGCTCTATTACGTATATTGTGAGTTTCCAAATGGATTTTCTATTACTGTATTTGATTTTTAATTTAAATCGTATGAATGCCAGAACGGATTTAATTCAAAAGCTAATGAACCTACAGGTATAAAATTAGAAAGGTTGCACAATATAACTCTAGGACTAATCCGGATATTGTTTAGAAATTTTCAGAAAACCAAAAATTTTAGCGGGCGATATCACGGGCACAACTAGGTTTAAAATAAATCATGACTGTAAATTTACTACAACACAAAATAAGGTAAAAACTGAATAAGAAAATTATTAATTATAATGTCTCTCGATGTGTGACATAAAAGCCATGGCAGCTATTAGTATTAAATTGCAAATATATTATATATCATAGAAGTCAAGCAATTTACCTTTGAATATTTTTTGTAAGCCTTACACACACACGTCTACACTCCGTAACGGTTTAAGCAACACTGAATAATGACTATTTATGTTTATATTATACGCGTAAACAGGTCGTAGCGTCCTCTTAGTTTATCAGAGAGTTCAATGGTAAGTGCGGGTTACCACTATCAATTTCGTAATTCAATTTATGAGAAGCCTTTGCTTATACATAACGCTTTAGGAAGCACCTTCTTTGTAAATTCAGTCTGTCAATGTTAGGATACCGTTATAAAAATTTTATAATAAGACACGATATCAAAAAATAAATAAAATTATGTTTTTTATAGATTAAGCGTAACAAACTAGTAAACAGACATGTAATAACAAAAATAACAAACATAAATACACCTGATGGTAAGTCTTCGATTAGGAATCAAAATGCAGAATGCGTGTTCACCCCTGATGGAATGCTTAATTTCCAAAAGGGTCTGTAAGAATATAGCCTTTCCCCGATCCCCATTCGTACTACAGCTACTAAAACATATGCGCAGGGTGGCTCTACTACGTTTAGAGGACATCAATGAAAAACTGTAAGAATCGATTCATTTCTTAGTTCCCGTTTCAAAATAAATAAAATTATTTTATAACACAAATATTCAAGTTCATTTGTCACAAATTATATGCTTGATGCCACATTCCTTTAACCCATCTTTATATATAAAAATTACGTGTCACGTTGTTTGTCCACGATAAACTCCTAAACTACTGAACTGATTTAAATATAATTTTGCACATTGTGTGCAGTTTGGCTTTGGTCAAACTTGAGAGATGGGATAATTTTTATCCCAATAAGTGACCCTCGATGTATTTTATTACGAATTTAATGTTTTTTTTTTTATATAACAAAGGGTCGTCGGATAGGGTAGAACAACGTCTGCCTGGCCAGCTAGTCATTTATAATTATGAAGAGCAATAATTTGTGAGTTTGTTGTTTATTTGGCTGAACGACTCTGGTAGTGACCGTTGCGTAGGATTGCCATTGGTATCGATTCAGCGAGACAGTCACCGTTTGGCCAGTGTCCCTATGCCCTATAAAATTATAGCTGTGATGAATAAAAATTAACGCAGCATTTTACATCTACAGCATGTTTTTTAGCATCGAGCGATTTTGTTAAATTCTTAAATCACTTCTTATATGAAACTTTCATAGATATTTTATATGAATAATATTTAGCACCGTGATTAGTAAGTAATCAAGTCATCACACATATTTGCATGTTTTTGCATACATACTTCATTCTATAACAGCTCGTAAATGTTCACTGCTTAACGCACACGTGTATCTAATACTATGCAGTTGTTTGTAAATGATTTAGGTGCATACGATGGCGGGTCAAAAAGTTTTGAGAAGGATGAGGGGATTTTTTAAACTGACACTACTTGGTGACTTAATACAACTATAAATACCAAGTTTCAGCCAGATCGGTTCAATAATCTTTGAGATATCACAGAATAAACAAGTCAACCGGGAAGTGAACACTAACCATGGAAAAAATTAAGTTCCTTACTTGCGCAGCACCGCCTAAGAAGTTAAAGATGCCAGGTTCAATTGGCTAGATAGATTATGGCTTCAGTTTCTTGGGATTTGGAGGGGATTTTATTAATCGATTATAAAGATATAGATGTCAATATCATGGGACAATATTACGCTACGCTACAATAAAAATTAAGATGCGATTAAAGAAAAAAGAAGGGGAAAGTGGTTTCGAGCAGTGCTCCTTCTCCTTTTGCACAACAACGCAACCGTTCACAAAAGTCATGTTTTGACAGCTTCCTTACACAAGTGCGGCTTCGAAATTTTAAACCCAGGGACTTAAAACGTTATAAATATCTGAATTTTAACGTTATCATAACGTTATAATGGTATCGTTACGTCAGAAAGCCAAATCGTTTTCAATATTTAGTATAACGTGTTAAGAGTAACAGAACGTAATTGTGACAGGCAAGTTAACGTTATAATAACGATAAATACGTGACGTTGCCGTACCTATTTGTTACGGCCCAGAGTTGCCCAGACAAGGGTCGACTAGGTTAGGACCCATGAATAACCAGCTCGACGAGCAACAAAGGGACGAGCCCAATGGCTTATAGAAATTTATTATATAATGGATTCAAGACAATACAAACCTACCTAGTTCAGGAGTAGGGTAGACCTCCAGGAGTCGTTAGCGTGGTGTGAAGGTAGTGTGGGTGTGTATATGAAAGAAGGTGTATATTGAGAGCTTAGCTGACTTCACCAAGCGGACAACCCGCCGTCGCTGCACCACTCCTAAGGGCACGCTCACTTCCGGGCGCCGAACTCCAGTCTCACTTCAATTAGCACAAAACAATAGTCTAAGAGAAACGCAACTCAATTCAATTCACAAAGTTTAGAGTTCAATCGAATAAGCGAATACACTTTATACTATATCAAAATACTACGTAAGGTACACCTAAATGTCAAAACCAGTACAAAAGTTCCTTTACTCACTACAAATAACACGATCGAATATTCTAGACTATAACACGCTCAGCGTCAAGCCATATATTCCAATACCACCCAAATTTGACCTTTCTGAAAAAAATTTTTTTTGACCTAAAACCATCTTGATGTTATAGCGGATACATTTTTTTCTACCCCCACCCTTCTCCACCCCCTCCCCCTAGTGTGTATCTTTTTCGATACACGGGCCTGTGACAATAGTTAACACCCAAAACTTTTTCATGGGCCATGTGTGCAAAAAAGATACACATTAATAATTAAATCTCATATTGTTTTAGATTAGCAATTGGAGCTGAGAAGAA